>CM077791.1:4711407-4991407 GCA_039737535.1 Lagodon rhomboides | reverse complement strand
TGGTGGGCTTTTTTGGCCAATGATGCGGTGTTGTGGCTCCAGGACAGATCTTCAGTGATGTGCACACCCAGGAACTTGGTGCTGCTCACCCTCTCCACTGCAGCACCGTCGATGGTTAGTGGAGCATGCTGGGTGTGAACTCTCCTGAAGTCTACTACAATCTCCTTCGTCTTCTCCACATTCAGCCAGAGATTGTAGTCTTTGCACCACGTGGCCAGCCTGCTCACCTCACTCCTGTAGCTTGTCTCATCACTGTTGTTGATGCGACCCACCACAGTCGTGTCGTCCGCAAACTTGATGAAGAGGTTGGAGCTGGATGTTGGTGTGCAGTCATGGGTCAGCAGTGTGAAGAGGAGGGGGCTCAGCACACATCCCTGGGGGGGCCCCCGTGTTGAGTGTGATAGTGCTGGAGGTGCTGCTGCCGACCTGAACTGCCTGTGGTCTCCCCGTCAGGAAGTCCAGCAGCCAGTTGCACAGGGAGGTGTTGAGTCCCAGGTGGTCCAGTTTGTAAATGAGCTGCTGTGGGATGATTGTATTGAATGCTGAGCTGAAGTCAATGAACAGCATTCTGACGTAAGAGTCTTCAGTCTCCAGGTGGGTGAGGGCCAAGTGGAGGGCTGTGGAGATGGCATCATCGGTCGAGCGGTTGGACCGATATGCAAACTGGAAGGGGTCCAGGGTGGGGGGGGAGGGCAGACTTGATGTGTTGCATAACTAGCCGCTCGAAGCACTTCATGAGGATGGGAGTGAGTGTAACTGGACGGTAGTCGTTGTAGCAGGAGGGGGACGACTTCTTCGGGACTGGGATGATGGTGGTGGCTTTGAAGCATGTGGGGACAACAGCCTGGCTCAGTGAGGTGTTGAAGATGTCGGTGAAGACATCTGTGAGCTCATCAGCACAGTCTCTCACGACCAGGGATGTTGTCAGGACCCGCAGCTTTCCGTGGGTTCGTCCTTCTGAGGGATCGCCTCACGCTATCTGAGGATAGCGTCAACACCTGGTCGCCGGGAGGGGGTGGGGTCTTCTGTGCTGGGGTGCTGTTATCTGCCTCAAAGCGTGCGAAGAAGTTGTTCAGCTGGTTCAGCAGAGAGGTGGAGCTGTCACAGGTCCGCGGAGAGGGCTTGTAGTCCGTGATGGTCTGGATCCCTCGCCACAGGTTCCTGGT
Source organism: Lagodon rhomboides (assembly GCA_039737535.1). NCBI lineage: Eukaryota > Metazoa > Chordata > Actinopteri > Spariformes > Sparidae > Lagodon > Lagodon rhomboides. The sequence goes on along the minus strand of CM077791.1, from coordinate 4,990,241 downwards.
GTCTCTGCTGTCACTGAAGCAGTCAGCGATCCTCCTGGAATACTGCCTCTTGGCCTTCCTGATGCCTCGTGACAGGTTGGCCCTGGCTGTCCTCAGGCCTACCTGAAGCTGGTGTTCCGGGCCCTCAGGAGCCTGTTGACTTCTCCTGTCAGCCATGGCTTCTGGTTGGCCCGAATGGAGATGTGTCTGATGACAGTGACATCGTCCATACATTTCCTCATGTAGGAAGTGACGGTGTCAGTGTACTCCTGGAGGTCTGTGGTGTTGTTGTGGGTGGCTGCCCTTCTGAACATGCCCCAGTCGGTGGTGAGGAAGCAGTCCTGGAGTGCCTCTGAAGATCCTTCAGGCCACACGCGTACCTGCTTTGTTGTTGGTCTGATGGCTTTGACCAGTGGTCTGTATGCTGGCATTAGCATGACAGTGGTGTGGTCTGAGGCTCCTAGGTGGGGGAGGGGAAGGGCTCTGTAGGCACCTCCTGTCGTTACGTAACGACAGGAGCTGAATCTGAACAGCCTGTAGGAGCACCGTTTTACCAGTGGGTGGGCTGCAGAGACTATGCAGGACTTGTTTGCTTTTCTCATTCTGGGAGTTGGTAGGCTCAGGGAGGACCAGTTTATATATGTAGAGACCAGAGAAAACATGTTTTTCATAATATGGGACCTTTAAATAATTCATTTATCATGTTTTGACCAAAATTAGTTACAGTATGTGACTCAAATTTCATTTTCAAACTCACTTCAAGATGTTGCAGTAGGCCTTTATCCTGAGTGATGAATGTTACAAGAAGGTCACTGGTGACTCTTCTTTGGTGTTCAGCTTGCTGAACCCTTTCCTAAAATTTGATTAAACAGCATTTAGATGTTAAACATAATTATTCTGGTTAAGTATATTAAATAAAATTAGTTGTTTCTTGATCCCTTGCATGTCCTTACCACAAGCCTGTCGAAAGACATGTCTTCACTCAGGATCCCAACATCTCTGGTTGTGGTGACATCATGTTGGTCTATGCTGTCATTATTGTCCTTAATCAAGAAACACAAAGACATGACTTAGTGCACAGCTGTAAACACTGCATATTTTGTTCTCATGCAATAATCTTCACTCACATTAACCTGCTCTCTGGGTGGAAAGCTGTAAGGCCTCTTACTGTACATGTGGTCGGTGTCCTGTGGACTCTGCCGGATCACTGGGAGCCGACCGAAGGTCGCTGGCGGCCTGGGAGCCGACGGAAGGTCACTGGCTGAGACCGGCCTCGGCAAGACCCGGGCCGGCAGCCGGGCTGGGGTTGAGTGGAAGCTAACAGGGTGGTGGCTAGCAGGCATCTGAGGGTTAGCGCTATCAAGGTTGGCAACCAAAGCCCTTCTGATATGAGCCACTTCCGAAATGAAATGCGTGGCGCACGGAATTGCATTCAACCAAGGCCTAAAAAACAGTTCCTTATCAAAGTCTGCTATGGCCTGTAGCTTCTTCCACATGTTGACCTCGCCATCTAAAACATCCCACAATTTATCCCCAATGTCCAAGAACTGTCTGCTATAGTCTGCTGGGTCCATTTTTATGGTCAGTTCGTTCTGTCACAATGAGGGGTGAAGGGGAATTGAAGGACACAAATGCAGATCAGAACAGGAGGCAGGATTGGGGAAACAAAAAGCGAGCTTTATTAAAAACAAAGTTGAACGCTACAAAAACCAGAAACTCAAAAATGAAACAAGAGTCCAGGGAACCAAAAACAAAGTAGCAAAATAAAACGGTTAAACAAAGTGCAACAAAAAGACAAAGTACAAATCAAACATGGAAAAACCAAAAGTCCAAATCCAAAAAACACACCACTGGGAGACTGGAGATTCAAGGAACGTGGGGGAGAAAACCATCACACCAACAGATGCAGGAACAGGAACAACAAACCGACAAGGAGTGCATGGAGAACAAAGGCTTAAATACAGGACACACAAAACATAAGAAACACCAAAACACAGAACCATGACACCCCCATTGCAAATTATCGACAAAATGTACAAACTTTCTGCTTTTTACAATAAACAAATCAACCAAAAAACATTGGAAAAGCTCAAGACAACACATGATAATTGTGGTTTTTCAAAATTTGACACAAAATCCCACTTTTTATGACTACTGCTGTCTCAAAATCATTCAATCCCCGCAATGGAATCCCTCATAAGGGTACACATTTGCAAAACTGGTGTTGTTCACCTGATGCAATTTATCAATAGCTTCATTAGTTATATTAGGTGTGCTTCAGATATCACTTCAAATAACTGTACTGGCCAGAGATTTGTCAATGGTGACGTTTAAGTGCATGTCAGAAATGTGCCATAGAGTGACATACAAAAACATTTATTGCAAAAATGACAGATGTATTCTTGAATCTTGAATCCATTTAAATTGTCCATATTTGATTTGTTTACTGCCAACTGCTGAAAGCCTGTTAATTTTGCCAATACACCGATTCTGAAATAGGCGTGCAATAATTTTGAATGCAACTGTATGATAATACAATACCATCCCAAACATATTGCATCGTGTGCTATAAATGTTCATTTAATAGCTGTTTGAGTGGTGACCTATTTTCAAACAGGCAGGAGTGATGGATACTGTGTAAGGTCTTCACTGTCCATGTGTTGTCTTTTTCGTGTGATCCTGAATACTGGTGGTACATTGTCACGAAGGGTTGCCTGTCCTTCTTCTGTAAAATGGGCATACTTCCTTCCATACCTGTAATTTACATACATTTTCATGACCCAGAATCAAGAGATAAGTGTTACCATAAAGTGTTCTTAATAATTAAATTAAAAATCGAGTTATCTTTCAGGAAGCCCTGCAGCGTACCCTTCCAGCCCAAGGTTTTCTAATGGGACAATGCACCACCATCTTCTCAGGAGACACATGTCATCTTAATAAAGAGCACAATTACTCGATGAGGACACATTTTTTATAGTATATAAAAAACAAAAAAAGTAGTGATATAATTTTTTTCAATTTTTTAGGATACTTACAACACTGAAGTCAAAGCAATAGTCGGGGAGCCAAAGTCTCAAAAGCTCAAGAAAATGGGTTGAACCTGACATAGTCTGCCATACTTTTTATTTGTGTTTTTTCTGTTAACTTTGACCCTAAGGACCAATAATTGGAGGGTCTGCTCTGCCGGAAATATCGCGAAAGAAAAATGTGGCCATTTTAGTGTATGCACCCTATCTTTTTTATCAGAAAATGTGAAAAAAATTATTTTTCCCTCAACTCCTCAGTGGGTTGGGAAGGCTGTCAATAAATGCATTCCAGATGCACAAAACACATGTGCTGACAACATCCACTGAAAAAATAACTCTTAAAACACATTTCTACATGATTTTGCATCAATTTAATGCAAAAAAAATAGGCGTTTTCTCACTTTTTCCAATATTTTCATCTTTACTTCATTGGCAATCAATTATTCCCCCAATTTATGACATCAGTCAATATGCCATTCTTTTCACCAAACAGTATACTCATTCCACAGAAAAAATTATAAAAATCCAACCAAAATCAATGGATCTGTGATGATTTCACTACTAGTTGGCGATCAACAGGCTCAGAACCTCAATAGAATTTTAGGCTACTCTCAAAATTCCGAAAGACATCATGGCCTAGGTTTTTTTTAAAATGTCAACATAACCCTGTTCTCCCAATGGAAATGTGTAACACAAGAAATATAATACAGCAAAATGACTTTCATTATTTTATTAATTATTATTACAACTATTCCAACTTTAATGGAACAAAATAATTTAACATAACTTAATTAACTAGTAACTAATCAGGAGGGTGGCACACTGCAGATTGACCTTCACCCTCACCACCTGAGGAGACAGCAAACAAGACCGGCAGGGTGGGTTATACAGCAGCATGAAAAAAGCTGAACTGAAAAACTGAACATGTTCAGTCGGATCAGACAGAATAGCTCCCTAACTCGTCCGACTCCTTCCTAACACTTCAGACGTCCGGTAAGTATGTAGGTGCTGAGGAGAAGGGATGTAAGAGCTGAAGCTGCAACCTCATACTTCCCCGCCAGAGCTTCTGTGATGGCATGAACAGGTAGGAAGATATCCATCGTCTTCACCCACATTTCCTCCAGCCCATCCATGTGTGTGATGTAGTACATGCACATCATGATCACATCTGTGTCTGTCGCAACCACAACAGCCCGTTTGTGGTGCAGAATTTGTACTGAGTATGCCATGTGAGCAAACATCCTGGTATCTGCCTCCTCATGTTTCTCACAGGAAAGTTCTGGAAGCTCAACCTGACAATCCGCTGACAAAAGGACAGTGCGACCAGGATCACAAAAGATTCCACCAAGAATAAGTGTGCATCCTGCAGGAAGTGACTTGTTGTTATGTTGCTATGGCGGCGCATGTACATGCTGCGGCTTCTCTCTCTCCCGAAAATACAACGTTTGTGTTTAAGTCGCAGTGTTTTTGTACGTCTTCGTCGTCATCTTCGTCGTGTTGTGTTACTCAACATCTGAGACAGACCTACAGCCGTGAGTTTCTGCTCGACATTGGCAGAAACACATCTTCTGACTCAAACCCAAACCCAGTGTACGAGGATATGCTGCGAGGCCTCGGTCTGCTCCGGTGGCCGGAGTGGAGGCGCCACAAGCGGCGTGAGAGGAGACAGAAGAGGGGCAAACGCGGAGGTATCCGAGCCAGGCTAGCGGCTAGCCCTCACAAGCCGGCAATCCCAACTATCGTGCTGGCCAACGTACGCTCCTTGGAAAATAAAACGGACTACATACGGCTCCTGAGGAATACCCAGAAGAACGCGAGAGACTGTTGTGTGTTTGTGTTCACGGAAACATGGCTTAACGACACCGTCCCGGACCACGCCATTCAGCTTGAGAGGCTATCATGCTACCGGGCAGACAGAGCCCGAATCGAAGGGGGTAAGACACGAGGAGGGGGGCTCTGTGTTTACATCAATGATGACTGGTGTAGGGACGCTGTTGTAGTGAAGAAGCACTGCTCGCCGCTGGTGGAGCTCATGATCCTGAAGTGTCGGCCATTCTACCTGCCGAGGGAATTTACAGCTGTTATGATCGCCGCGGTGTATATTCCTCCGAACTCAAACAACAACAGCAGGAGTGAGGCACTGAACGAACTCTACCACCACATCAGTGACCAGCAGACAGCCCACCCAGATGCTCTCCTCATCTTGGCTGGGGATTTTAACCATGCTAACCCCAAGACTGTGTTTCCAAAACTACAGCAGCACATAAACTTTCCAACTCGGGGTAGTAACACTCTGGATCATGTTTACACCTTCCAGAGAGGTGCTTACAGGGCCTTCCCCCTCCCCCACCTCGGTGCCTCAGACCACATCACTGTCATGCTATTGCCAGCATACAGACCACTGGTTAAAGTCAGCAGACCAGCGCAGAAAGAGGTGCGAATGTGGCCAGAGGGGTCTGTAGAAGCACTAAAGGACTGCTTCTACACCACAGACTGGGAAGTGTTCAAGCAAGCTGCCTCCCACAACTCCACCACCGACCTCCAGGAGTACACGGACACCGTCACTGCATACATCACCAAATGCATTGATGATGTATCTGTCCTCAAGACCATCACTCTCCGGGCAAACCAGAAGCCATGGCTGACAGGGGAGGTCTACAGGCTTTTGAGGGCTCGGAACGCTGCCTTCAAAGCAGGAGACCAGGATGGCCTGAGGACAGCAAGGGCCAACCTGTCACGTGGCATCAGAGAGGCCAAGAGGCAGTACTCCAGGAGGATAGCCCACCGTTTCAGCGACAGCAGAGACTCGCGCAGCCTGTGGAGAGGACTACAGTCAATCACGGACTACAAGCCACCACCGCAGACCTGCGACAGCTCCACCACCCTGCTGAATGAGCTGAATGGATTTTTCGCTCGTTTTGAGGCTCAGAACAGCACACCGGCACAGAAGTCCCCCCCTCCTCCAGGTGACCAGGTGATCACTCTGTCTACAGACAGTGTGAGAAGATCACTCAGCAGGATCAACGCCCGGAAAGCTACTGGTCCTGACAACATACCTGGCCGCATACTAAGGGACTGCGCGGAAGAACTCGCAGATGTCTTCACAGACATCTTCAACACCTCGCTGTGTCAGGCGGTTGTTCCCACATGCCTCAAAGTCACCACCATCATCCCAGTACCGAAAAAGTCCTCACCCTCCGGCTTCAACGACTACCGTCCGGTTGCACTCACCCCCATTCTCATGAAGTGCTTCGAACGGCTAGTAATGGAGCACATCAAGTCTGTACTCCCCCCTCCCTGGACCCCTTCCAGTTCGCATACCGGACAAACCGCTCGACCGGGGATGCCATCGCCACCGCCCTCCACCCAGCCCTCACACACCTGGACAATAAAGACTCTTACGTCAGAATGCTGTTCATTGACTTCAGTTCAGCATTCAACACAATCATCCCACAACAGCTGATCACCAAACTCAAGCAAATAGGACTGAATACATCCCTGTGCAACTGGCTGCTGGACTTCCTGACAGGGAGACCACAGGCAGTGCGGGTCGGCAGCAGCGCATCCAACACCATCACCTTGAACACGGGGGCCCCCCAAGGTTGTGTGCTGAGCCCCCTCCTCTTCACCCTGCTGACCCACGACTGCACCCCGCTCTACAAATCCAACCTCCTCATCAAATTTGCGGATGACACAACCGTGGTGGGTCTCATCAGCAAGAACGATGAGACAAATTACAGGAGTGAGGTGAGCCATCTGACGTCATGGTGTGCGCACAACAATCTCTCCCTGAACGTGGAGAAGACTAAAGAGATTGTTGTGGACTTCAGGAGAGCGCACACCCAGCACCCTCCTCTGACCATCAACGGTGCTGCTGTGGAGAGGGTGAGCAGCACCAAATTCCTGGGCGTGCACGTCTCAGAGGATCTCTCCTGGACCACCAACACCACATCTCTGGCAAAAAAGGCTCACCAACGTCTCCATTTCCTCCGCAAACTAAGAAGAGCTGGAGCCCCGCCCCCCATCATGTGCACCTTCTACAGGGGTACGATCGAGAGCGTCCTGTCAAGCTGCATCACAGTGTGGTATGGCGCCAGCACTTCATCATGCCGCAGGACCCTTCAGCGCATCGTGAGAGCAGCGGAGAAGATCACAGGCACCTCTCTCCCCCCCCTACAAGAGTTGTACAACACCCGCCTCATCCGCAAAGCCATCTGCATCGCAGGTGATCCCACACACCCTTCACACAGTCTCTTCAGCCTGCTGCCGTCAGGGAGGAGACTGCGGAGTCTCCAGGCCAGGACCAGCCGACTGAGGGACAGCTTCTTCCACCAGGCTGTCAGAGCACTCAACTCCCTCCCTGCTCTGCCCCCCTTTGCCCCCTTTCCCCCTGCTGCCCCCTCACACACACACAAACACTGAACTGTAACACCCCCCCCCCCCACGGACACTGCACTGAACCCCTGCTCTGAACCCCCCGTCCGTCCAAGGACTGTCTAAGATACTAGAGTATATTTTTTATTATTATTATTATTATTATTATATTTTATGTCTATATTTTCCTAAAACTTTCTTTAAATATTTAATACTTTTAATATTTCTTACATTAAGAATCTGGTTGTTGTTTTTTTATTCAGTGTTATCTGTTGTTGTGTTGTAAGGGAGACCGAGAGTACGTAATTTCGATTCTACAGTATGTCTGTGTATTTATTGCAGAATTGACAATAAAATTGACTTTGATATATACTTTGATTTGATTGTTCTGAGCTGCCCATGCTCCCCCCACGTAGTTCAACAGATTAGTTTTATTCAGTGGATTGTGAATGAAGCCTTTCCATTTGGGTATAGGGAGAGTATCATGTGGCTTGTACTCCTTCATTTTGCTGGGGCAGGTCTTCATCCTCTTCTCTCGTTCCTCACCTTTCAGACTTTCAGCAGGGGAGACATCGTATCGATCACCAACAAAGTGGATGCAGTCACACTTGTCTGGGAGGATTCCAAGGAGCTGCCTCAGGTACTTTCCTTGCAGTTCATGGAAGGTGCTGCTCCCAAGATGTTGGTAACGTTGAATGAACGCCATGGCATCTACTACCATTACAACAGGCTTGTCAGACGGCGGAAGTTTGTCCACTTCCCCCCATGAGCTGCCAAGGGCTGTCTTGATTGCAGCCAGGTAGTCTGCCTTGTTTCCTTTACGCATTGCATAACTTTGGTCAAGGGACGGATCTGGCTCAAACAGGGAGGCTGGGCAACTTGTCCATTCATGGCCAAACACTTCCACCTTCCTGTCTTCCTCTAAGTCCTGAACAAAGTACAGGTTCCGCACAACTGCACTCTCCTCCTCATAGACCTTTTTGGCTTTGAATGCCAGAGACATTGATTTCTTTGGCTTTGCTGTGAAGGTTGAAAGTTTAATTTGTGGTACTTTCTCACTGTTTGTTCTTCTTGCTGCAGCCAGTGCCTCCAGTCCTTTTTCACGAGCGCAGATCAAGTCAGCAGATGTGGCTTTGTGGCCTGTTGAGATGTTGATCAGCTCCTGTTCATCACATTTGAAAGGATTGATCATCTGGTTGCCGATGACATCTGTTAATTTGTTTACACCTTCTGCCTCCTTTGCACCTTGGCTGTCCTTGTCCTCATGGTGTTTGGTGTCATTCGCATCCAGGTGTGCCATAGCCTTTGTCTGCTCTGACACAGCTGTCAGAACTGGAAGAGCTTTGATGCCAGTGAAGAGTTTTGTCTTGGCATCACGGTTGTAGGTTTTTTCAAGTGCCATGTCTGTCCAGACACCATTGAACCGTCCTTCTGTTTGATGTACAGTGAACTTCCCATCCTTGAATTCCCTATAGATATTTGGAGCCAGTGTAGGTAAGCTTCTCATAGCTTCTAGGTAGTGGGGCAGGCAGGATACGTACTTGTAGTGGCCAGCAGCTACAAGGTATGGTAACATCTTTTCCACTTCAGCCAGGTGTTCCTCCCACAGACCTGCACGCTCAGCATGGATGAACCGTCTAAGAATCATCACCATATCCATGTACATTAGCCATAGCTTTGTGGTAGGTGAGGAATGTGCTTCATCAAACTCAGTCATCAAACATGACAGCTTTTTCAGCTGGTCAGTTGCATCAGCACACGCAGAAGTTGCCTTCTCTACATCCTCTTCTGACAGGGCATCTAGGAGTAGCTGGACATTGTTGTTAAGCACATACATGTACTCCAGGTCTTTCTCTTCATCGACCAACCATCTGGCAAATGCTTCCCAGTGTAGGGCAAACATGGCTGCATACACCATAGTGTGGGCATGCAGCATTGCATAGTAGTCTTTCCCACTGATGATTTTGTTTACTGTTCCACGGAGACAGACAGCAGCTTCAACCATGATGTCTTCGATTCCAGTGGACTGCATCAGATGCCCAATGGCTCCAAGGAAATTCTGAGCAATATGGAAGCCACCCATGCGCAAGATAAGTTTGGCATACTTCTCTTTGTTCTTCTTTTGCAGACCCAGAACCACCTCATAGATTGCTTGGTCACATGTGATGATGGCATACTCTTGACCTTGTTTTCTCGACACATCCATACAGTACTGAACAGACTGTTCAACCACATATGGGTTTGTTGGTGACTTAGGGAAGAAGGGACCATAGCTGATCACAGTTGCAGGGGTGGTATCTGGGATGAGAAATGCTTGAAATGAACTCCATGTTGGAGCAGCGCAACTTGGTTTCAGGTCCTCCAATAGTACAGTAGGGCAGCTATGCACCAAATGCCAGAGGATGCTCAGGTGGTCAAGAGGTTCTGCTAGACACACAGGAAGCTTGGGCTCTGTTTCAACTCCAACCAGGGAGCGACTCTTTTGACGATCTTTTAGACTTAGGTGGCTTTCCTTGGTGTGAAAAGGCTGAGAAAATTCCAGGGCTGGTTGGCGGGTTTTCAGTAGAGGTAAACTAACTGTTGGTGTGGGGTCTTCATCTGGATTCTTGTACTGGAATATGATGTGTGTTGTGCCATGCAGTGTTCGTCCATCCTTTGTGTACTCTTGGAAGTCAAGGTTATCAAATGCAAACTGTGTGAATCGTCCAACCTTCAGGTTCATTGGTATGAAGGCACCATTCCTAGTTGTCTGCTCTTCAACTGCCATTGCCATTGTTGTAATATATCTCTGTGCTTCTTTGTTGCTAATGCTGTTCCCAAATCTATTTAGGAGTGACACAGTTGACTTGCTTCTGGTTTCCTTAAGGATGTGCAAAGCTGTCCCAATGTGTTTCGGTGTTGGGATCTTGGCAACTGCTTGGCAGACATCCTGGGCAAGGTTGAGAACTTGTTCTTGCTGCTCAGGAGTGACTTTCACCCGGCCATCCTCACCTAACTCTGGAGATGCATCTGTTATCATCCATGCCAGGTGGTTATACAGGTTAGAGCTCACTCTTCGGGATGCCTCCAGGTATGATATCTCTAGCTGCAGTGACGGGTCTTCTGTCAAACTACCAGGCATCTGGTGACTTCCACTGGCTTCAGCCATTCTGACTTCTCTTGCTTCCTTCAGGGCCTGCTTACGTTGGTTCTGGAGCTCCTTCCGTATTGTCTTTGCAGTGTTGTAGGAAGAGACTATGGTGTCATCTGGTGTCAACTCATCATCACTTTCTTCTTCATACTCTGCCTCTTCAGTTTTCTCCTTAAGTTCCTTCAACTTTGAGAGCATGCAGCCAACATTCATTTCTGCTGAGCAAGTCAGGCTAGAACATCCTTTCTGTGGCACAACCATTATTTTACAATTGCCACCTATTTCATAGTGCCTTCTAAGGCGGGCAATCAAGGACTGAGATCTGTATGAGGTAACATTGTGAACTCCATGGCTTTCCAAGTATTTACGGAATTCATCCCTCAAAGCTGTAATGAAGAATATGGCATTCTCTTTGAAAAGGGGCTCATCTATCCGAGATATGAGTTGGTTCTGTGCAGCATCATATGGAGTGGTGACAGTACTAGTCTTTTCCTGTGAATGAAGACGTTTTGTCAGGTAGTTGGTCATGCATTCCGTGTGGTACTGGAAGTCCTCAGCAATCATATCAGTACACTTATTTACATCAGGACCATGAATCTTGTGTAGCATCTCTTCATCTTCAAGTTTGTTTGCTTTTTCCCATACTGTATTCTGTCTGTCATAAGTTGCAATCAAACTGAGGGATCTATTCCCCCTGGTTGTGCATGCTCTTCCACAAATGAAGCACTCTTCCTTGTGTTTGATGGGCTGTGACATTGACATACGTGTTTTTCTAGTAGGCCTGCTGCTGTCTGGCTCAGGATTAAGCTCTTCTTCAAATGAAGTGCCTTCTGGCTTTTCAAATTTTTTCCTCTTCTGGCCAACAGTTTTACGACATTTTGTGTGCCACAAAGGATTCTTCCCCAGAAAGTCACATTGAGGTTGCAGCTCATTGTCAAGTCTGTATGAGACATCATCCTTTCTGTTGGTTACAGCATATAGGAGGGAGGGGTAGCCTAGATTTGTCAGTTTCTGAAGAGGACCAGCGCCACTGTCTGTTTTCTGACATATTATGCAAGCAATATAGTTGGCACTGAGCAGCTTTGTCTCCAGCTTGGTTGAGAACTCAGGGTCCATCCTTCCTGGTCAATTCACTCCTTTTTTTCCCTCCACTATTCTTCTCTCTTGTTCAGTCCACCTCTGTCCTCTTCACTCTTCTCTCCTCATTCCACTCTTGTCTTCTGTTCAATCCTCCACTCTCCTCTCCACCCCTCTTTACTGTCCTTTCTAATCCTCTGCTGCCTTCTCTTCTTGCTAACTTTTCCTCCACAGCAAACCCAAAAAGGTCAGAATCAAATCTGCAAATGGGAAATATTGTGCATTCAGGGGAAAGAAATCTAGATGTTTGACACTACTATCTAACTAGCTTTTGACAAATCACTCACTATATACTGTACAGTACTATATACAAAAACAAACTATGCATAATAGTATATTTACATCTTACAGAACATTTGTATTTTTAAGTATTGTGTACACTCTGATATCCAATATAGCTACATATCGTTTGTGGGTGGCCATTCATGCCACAAACTAGCTACAATTGTTCTAAACCCTGAACGTAACAACTAGCCATGTAGCTAATTGCTAATGGCAGCTAACCTTTAGTGCAGCTTTTAGTTATCCTTACTAGCAGGGTGCGAATTGTGAAAAAAACAGAGGGGGGGATAATTTTGAGAAACATTTTATTCAGAAAAATTACGACACAACAGTGTGAAAACATGAAAACTGTTGATTCTTGTGTAGATAAACCTTACACTTGGGCTACATAACATAGGCGGTAGGCCTATTTTGAACGTGAGCTTTTCTCAAAATATTGTTTTTAAATTTGCCAAATAAAAATAACATTTTAATTATTTCCCAATATCAGTTCATCAGAAAACATGAAATACCACAATGTGCTGTCAAGATGTTTTTTTTTTTAATGGTTAATCGGGTAGACTACAGGTCAGACTATGAAAACAGTCTGCTCTGATGACGCACTTCAGCCTTTTTTTTTTCTGCTTTCCGGTTGGCGGATCAATAGCAGCGTGGTGTCCCTGCTTCAACCACATCTCTGCAAATCTGCGGGCCGGGAAGGAGGCAACATCTGGTGCATTTACAGAGATGAAAAGCAGATTGTCCAGTGTGGACACATTCATTCTGTTTCTGCCATCTGTAAGAATGTGGTTCATGGCACTGAAACCTCTTTCACACTTGGCTGTGGACACTGGAGACAGCGGTGAGAACTTTGGGCATGCTCTCTCCTGTGACACCGTGACACGTGAGTGGAGTGGTTGCGGCCTCAACAGCAAGAGTTTTGTGTATGGCGAGAAGTTTTTCATCGCCGTAGAGGATGCGCTCGTCTTCATCAGATGGCCAGTTTGATGGATTTAGAGCGGCAGCGGCAAAGATAATCCCGTTGTCATCCAGCCTGCGCTCAATGTTGTCAGCCAGGGAGACAAAAAAATTGCTCGCGAAACACCTCTGCCTTTGTATTTTTGTATTTTGGTTGTTAATAATTACGATGTAATGGTGAAAATACTTTGGGTGAGGGGGATACATTTTGTCCCCACCGAGGCTAAAAATAATTCAGCAGAGGGTAGGATGTGTAAACCAGAGGGGGGGGGAAATCCCCACCATCCCCATCGGCAAATCGCACCCTGCTTACTAGCCTACTATCTGTCTGACATGGCGAAGCAAAATAGTCTTTTTTAAAAAAAAAAGTAAGTCTCTACCCCATTCCTGTGAGGAGTTATGGCTGTAAACCACCCAAATTAGCTAAAACGGCTAAAGCTAGCTAAGTACACTAGTAGAGAATGAATGCTGCTGCTACAGGGATATGTTTGGGATGAGGAATCATCAGAAATATACTTGTTTGAAGACTGGTGTGGTCCTTTCAGTTAAAGGGATATTTCCGGTGTAAGTTTAATCCATGGTCTAACACACCTTGACACCAAGTAAGACTCCCCCTCGAGAGGTCAAGTTTGCTGACCGCTAGCTTAGCTAGTTTTAGCAACCTCAGAAAAGACCGCACGAAAACAATACACTGCAGCTTATGTCTCCAATTAGAAACCGCCATCAAAAAGCCACTTATAGCCACAAATAATGGTCAGAACAGCACCAAACTTCAGCAACAATACATGTACAGTCCCAGCACACAGTACGGAGCATCAAACATCCGCTAGCTTAGCCGGATTTGTATTAAAAACACAGCTCAACTCACCCTCTCCTCCAGCAGCCTGCCTGTGTGTGGAAGCCCTGACGAGTCGATTACCGTGTGCAGTAGATTTCCGCAGCTCAGGGATTACACTCAGCAGAAAATGCCCTGGAATCCACAGGGGGATGATGAGGGCATCTTTCTGGTCAGCATCTTTCTGTTAAAAAAAAGAAAGAAAAGGTGCTGCTTTTATCAACACTTGAAAAAAAGGTTAAAATCAGTTATGCACGATAGGGAAGTACATGATATTGAGTAGTGATTTGTTAGACATAATAGCATTGCAAGGCTAAGAGACATTTTATTTAGCTTAGCCTTTGAAATATCCTTGCATTAAATTATCCTTGATGCATAGTATTTAGGACCAGCAAAAACTGACTATTTATGTTGTTAAATTACTGGGAAATGGAGCAGGGGATCGCAGTTGGTGGGAGGGAGCCATGTTGGTCAGCGACAGAAACATCCCTTCCCTGTAGATTGAAAGCATACCAAGATTTTATAAGTGCTAGAAAATAGTAAAGCATCCTAGAAATCCCCTTTTCATCCAGTCACTTAATCTTGGTCAGTATTAAATGTCTTAGCTATATTTATTTTTTTAAACCAACCTGCATATTTGCCATCTCCCAGACTAGCCTGAGGCACCCATTCCCTACCTGTTGACGTAGTTTACAAACAGCATTATACAAGGAATTTTCAATGATTTTTTTTATGAAAGGATGCTTTCATCAGTAAATTGCACAGTTGTCAAGTACCATTGCCTCCATTTCTCTCTGAAGTCCAAGGGTCAAGATGTCACTTCTGGTGAGGGAAGTTGGTCCATCTTTGATGATGAGCTCATTTCCAGGTCTCGTAACATCCAGGACATAATTGATCTAGGGCAGTGTTTCTCAATTCCGGTCCTCGGGGACCACCGCCCTGCATGTTTTAGATGTGTTCCTCAAATGAGTTGCTCGTTACCAGGCCACTGCAGAGCTTGATGACGAGTAGATTATTTTAATAAGGTGTGGTAGAGGAGGGACACATGCAGGGCGGTGGTCCCCGAGGACTGGAATTGAGAAACACTGATCTAGAGTAACAATACACAGGAAAACAAAAAAAAAGCATGGACATCAACAATTTTTCAAAAGAAGTTGTTAACAATAATGACAGTATGCAGAAATATCTGTTTACCAGCTGCTCCTGAAGCGGATGACGACCCTTTACAGTCCATGAGGCTCTACAGGGCTTTAGCGATGAAATGGTTGTCATGGCCTCACATTTCCCTGAACAGTGGTTAATGTTCGCTGGGTCCAATTGCACTGTAGTAAAAGGTATAACATCATCATGTCTTGTTCACGAGACATGTTTGTCCAACAAAACCAATTATATTGATGGCATTCCAGAAAAGGATGGCACATCATCTTTAGGATGTGCTGGAAGTGATGTTCCGCTCAGAAGAAGCGTAGTTGCTAGAAAATGTAATAATGTAAACACAAATATAGCAGTGCATACAATACATTACCATTATTACCCTTTTTTTTAAATTACACACCCATTATGGCCTTTCCAGATGAATCCAGTGTGATGTCTGCTGATGAGATTTTATGAATGTCAGCCAGGGTCTTCTCATTCAACATAGTGTTGTGATGATGAATGATAGAGCGCATGAGAAAAATATGGCTCCCCGGAGACATCATATTTAGAAAGTAGTTATTCTTCCTCATTTTGGAGAACAACTGCTTTGCTACCTGAGAATTCATCCAGCCATGCAGTTTGGGTACCAGAGCAATTTTCCTCAAGCAGTCTTTTGCTTCTCTGGTGTTGGCCTCGTGGAAAGTGTCATACAGAGCATAGTGTTCAGCTGAACCTGTAGAGGGGTGTGCGTTGCTGTCTGCATGCTCCTTTTTAACCTTCAGCCACGCAGGTTTGTGTGCATGGCCAAACCTCTTGCAAAATCATATATGACTACATTAGGAAAGTGCTTAAATGATAGCAACATATCACAGTAGTCCCGTGGACTTTCAGCCCTCACATTGAACTTGGTAGAATTAATGATTCCACAGGGGCACTGTGGCAATCACTGACCAGCCACCTTAACAAAAAAAGAAAAAAAATATGAGATGGAAAAATATTTAGAAGTGTTTGGTTTATATCATGTTTCACTTTGATAGTGTTAAAGATGCGTTTTAATAAATAAATGTAATTGTCAGCAAAAATCTCTGATTTGTATTTTTGTGTTTTTATAAGCTTACCAGATGCACCCCATACTTTTTGAAAAACATTGTCATCGGCTTTTCATCTGGTCTTTAAACCTGATGACAAGATCCATCTTGGAATCCGTTGACTTAAGTCCACACTGTTTGGCCAGGTTTCGCACCGCGTCAACCTGTGAAAACATGGGCAAATATTTGAACAGCCACATAAACTTTAATGCAAAGATGCTAGCATAAATTACATTCAAAGTATTGCTTATACTCAGGCGTTCTTTGTTATGCACAAATATGCACGTAATAAATGTGACCATTTCAGGGTAAAATCTAGAAACTACTCCTCCTTGAACCGTCACCTTATCGTGGTGGAGGGGTTTGAGTATCTGAATGATCCTAGGAGCTATGTTGTCCGGGGCTTAATGCCCCTGGTAGGGTCTCCCAAGGCAAAAAGGTCCTAGGTGACGGGTCAGGCTAAAAACGGTTCCAAAGCCCATGATGAATAAGATGACAACAAGGCAGCTTACGTTGCCCGGATTGGCGTCACCGGGGCCCCACCCTGGAGCCAGGCCTGGGGTTGGGGCTCACAGACGAGCGCCTGGTGGCTGGGTCTGTGCCCACGGGACCCGGTCGGGTGCAGCCCGAAGGAATGACGTGGGCCCGCCCTCCAGTGGACCCATGACCCGCAGGAGGGTTCAGAAGGGGCTGGTGCGATGTGATTTGGGTGGCAGTCATGGGCGGGGACCCCGGTGACCCAATCCCCGGGCGGTGACTCTGGCCATGGGGACATGGAATGTCACCTCACTGGGGGGGAAAGAGCCTGAACTAGTGCGGGAGGTTGAGCAGTACCGGCTAGAGATAGTCGGGCTCGCCTCCACGCACAGTCAGTGCTTGCTCATAGCTCCCCATCTCAGCCGCCATGTGTTGGAGTTCTCCCCAGTGAGCGAGAGGGTCGCTTCCCTGCGCCTTCGGGTCGGGGACAGGTCTCTCACTGTAGTTCTGGCTTACGGGCCGAACGGCAGTGTAGAGTACCCGGCCTTCTTGGAGTCCCTGGGAAGGGCACTGGAAAGTGTTCCAACTGGAGACTCCGTTGTTCTTCTGGAGGACTTCAACGCCCACGTGGGCGGCGACAGTGTTACCTGGAGGGGTGTGATTGGGAGGAACGGCCTCCCCGATCTGAACCCGAGCAGTGTTCTATTGGACTTCTGTGCTAGTCACAGTTTGTCCATAACAAACACCATGTTCGAGCATAAGGGTGTCCACAAGTGCACGTGGCACCAGGACACCCTAGGCTGGAGGTCAATGATCGACTTTGTAGTCGTGTCATCTGACCTCCGGCCGTATGTCTTGGGCACTCGGGTGAAGAGAGGGGCTGAGCTGTCAACTGATCACCACCTGGTGGTGAGTTGGATCCACTGGCAGGGGAGAAAGCTGGACAGACTTGGCAGACCCAAATGCACAGTGAGGTTCTGCTGGGAACGTCTGGTGGAACCCTCTGTCAGGGAGGTCTTCAACTCCCACCTCCAGGAGAGCTTTGACCAGATCCCGAGGGAGGCTGGGGACATAGAGTCCGAGTGGACCATGTTCTCCACCTCCATTGCTAAAGCAGCTGTATGAAGCTGTGGCCGAAAGGTCTCTGGTGCCTGTCGAGGCGGCAATCCCCGAACCCGGTGGTGGACACTGGAAGTAAGGGATGCTGTCAAGCAGAAGAAGGAGTCCTACCGAGCCTGGTTAGCTTGGGGGACTCCTGCGGCAGCTGATGAGTACCGGCAGGCCAAGCGTGCGGCAGCGCGGGCGGTTGCAGAAGCAAAACTTGGGCCTGGGAAAAGTTCGGGGAGGCCATGGAGGAGGACTACCGGTCGGCCTCGAAGAAATTCTGGCAAACCATCTGGCGCCTCAGGAGGGGGAAGCAGTGCTCCACCAACACTGTTTACAGTGGGGGTGGGGAGCTGTTGACCTCAACTGGGGACATTGTCGGACGGTGGAAGGAATACTTGAGGATCTCCTCAATCCCACTGACACGCCTTCCGTAGAGGAAGCAGAGGCTGGGGGCTCAGAGGCTGATTCATGCATCACTCAAGCCGAAGTCACTGAGGTAGTCAGGAAGCTCCTCAGTGGCAAGGCACCGGGGGTGGATGAGATCCGCCCTGAGTACCTAAAGTCTTTGGATGCTGTGGGACTGTCTTGGCTGACACGTCTCTGCAGCATCGCGTGGCAGTTGGGAGCAGTAGCTCTGGACTGGCAGACTGGGGTGGTGGTCCCTCTATTTAAAAAGGGGGACTGGAGGGTGTTCCAACTATCGGGGGATCACACTCCTCAGCCTCCCTGGGAAAGTCTATTCCAGGGTACTGGAGAGGAGAATTCGGCCGATAGTCGAACCTGGGATTCAGGAGGAACAATGCAGTTTTTCGTCCTGGCCGTGGAACACTGGACCAGCTCTATATCCCTCCGCAGGGTGCTCGAGGGTTCATGGGAGTTTGCCCAACCAGTCCACATGTGTTTTGTGGACTTGGAGAAGGCATTCAACCGTGTCCCTCGTGGCATTCTGTGGGAGGTGCTTCAGGAGTATGGGTTCGAGCTTGGTTCGCATTGCCGGCAGTAAGTCAGACCTGTTCCCGGTGCATGTTGAACTCCGGCAGGGCTGCCCTTTGTCACCGGTGGTGTCATTATTTTTATGGACAGAATTTCTAGGCGCAGCCAGGGGCTGGAGGAGGTCTGGTTCAGGAGCCACAGGATTTCATCTCTGCTTTTCGCGGATGATGTTGTCTTGTTGGCTTCTTCGAGCCAGGACCTCCAGCATGTCCTGGGGCGGTTTGTGGCGCAGCTGGTATGGGAATCAGCACCTCCAAGTCCGAGGCCATGGGTCTCGACCAGAAAAAGGTGGCTTGCTCCCTCTGGGTTGGGGGAGAGCTCCTGCCTCAAGTGGAGGAGTTTAAGTATCTTGGGGTCTTGTTCACGAGTGAGGGAACGATCGAGCGTGAGATTGACAGGCGGATCGGTGCAGCGGCTGCAGTAATGCGGTCGTTGTATCGGTCTATCAATTTACTGGTCAATCTACATTCCTACCCTCAACTATGACCATGAACTTTGGGTCATGACCCAAAGAATAAGATCCCAGATACAAGCGGCCGAAATGAGTTTCCTCCACAGGGTTGCGGGGCGCTCCCTTAGAGATAGGGTGAGGAGCTCTGTCACCCGGGAGAGGCTCGGAGTAGAGCCACTGCTCCTCCACATCGAGAGGAACCAGCTGAGGTGGCTCAGGCATCTCTATCGGATGCCCCCGGGACACCTTCCTCGGGAAGTGTTCCTAGCATGCCCCACCGGGAGGAGACCCCGAGGAAAACCCAGGACACGCTGGAGCGACTATGTTGCCCATCTGGCCTGGGAACCCCTCGGGATCCTCCCGGAAGAGCTGGGGGAAGTGTCCGGAGAGGGAAGTCTGGGTGTCCCTGCTCAGACAGTTTGCCTGCTTGCTGCCTTTACCCTTCTGGTATTCTGTGTTTAATAACAAGTTGCTTGCCCTGGTGTGTGGTCCAATCCAAGGTGCCCATTTGTGGTAGGATGGCGATATCACGCATGGATTAGCAGCATTACCTAGAGAAGGAATAACAAGACAAATAACACACGGACTCCTTAGCTTTGCTAATGTAAGAAATGTCAATGTATGCAGTTGGACACATCTGGCACCGAGCACCCTTTAAATGATGACTTTTCAATATGTGACACTGTTGGCCAGCCATTAGACTGTTGCTAAAAGAACACCCCTTACCTCCCTTTGTTTCATTCAATTCCTGGAGGCCAATGGCACTGACATATTATTTGATCCCACTTAAAAAAATGAGCCAAGCCCAAGACAGTCTAACATTGCTGTTTGCCATAACTTTTGACTGAACCAAATGCAATTAAGATATAGCCAAAGGAATTTATTAGATTCCAACTCAGCAAAAGGGGCTTATAGGGTACTCTATGTTATCTCCTTTGAGTATATATTACGTCAGGCCACAGAGCATCATGAGAGCATGATTCTCTGATGAAGGCACTATGCCGAAACGCATCAGTGAAAAATAAAAAATAAAAAATTGTAACTGAGCTTCAAGTCTTACAATTTATTTTTCTGGAGTCCCGCTACTTCCACCTATGCTATTTTTTTCATCCCCTGAAACTGTTTGGATCACTTGTGAAATCCTTTCTCCCGCTGAAACCTGACCTCAACCATTCCCTTTCGATTATTCAAAGTTGAAAATCCTCACCTACTCTTCACAAAGCCTCGACAGAGAATTTCTTGGCGAACAGAATGCCAGAAGTCATCAACGTCTGCCTGGCCATCAAATTCAGGTGGTGGTTCTTGGAGGTCACACACTGAAAATCAAAACACAAACAATCAGTGGCGATTGTAAGAGGCTGTAGCATTTATGAAAAAACATGAAAAGAGTACACACTTGGCATACTGAATACTCCTTTCTTGTGCAGATCCATAATCACAACGGGGGGTGATCTCCACAGTTTACACAAGAGAATTCCATGCCACAGCTGTATGGTTCAAGAAATGGATGTGAATATAAAGCGGTCAGATAGATAAAGTGGTTTGAGAAAATATTCAGACCCATTCAGTTCATGTTGCAGCCTTTTGCTGAAATTGTTTAAATTCAATTTTAACCTCATCAATCTACACCCCATTACCCTAAATGCAAATTAATTAAAAAAGGAAAAACAGAAACATCACAATCAGACCCTTTGCTATGACAAATTTTCTTTATCATCTTTGAGATGACTATACACCTTGATTAGAAGATTTGAAAGGAACAAAGGTTAACAAAGGTTTTTTTTTTTTTTTTAACCTGTATGGAGTTCCTCAGAAAGAGACAGAAATTATGTGTCAAAATGACACGATCATTTAAGTTATGTAGCCCCTCTGCCCACTCCTGGTAACGGTAAAATGTGCCACTTTGTTTTATGTGACAATCGGATCTGAAAGAGGAACTTTGCCTGGACACTTGTGGCAATAGTTCTCGCATGGGACCAAGTTCCTAGGCATATCTGATGACTTTAACAATGTCAAGTCTCTTGGGAGATTTGTTGGCAGGGCCTTGTGTGAAATAAGGTACTCCACCATTTCCACAAGTGCTTCCCCCTCTGGGGGATACAGGGAAATGTTCCCTGCTTGTGTGTCGACTGCAGGACCTGCCTCAACTGAAAATGTCTCAGGGGGGTCTTCATGACAGCTTTCTGGATTTGTGAAAATCTCAGGTTTTAGCTGGTGCAGGTGCCACTTAGCTATGGCTTTGTGTGGGCAGGATTTTCAAGCCTTTGTGCAAGGGCAATGCCAGGTATTTTTGACACCATTGTAGTGGACCATGAGCCTTCCAAATCTATAGTATGAGTAGATGTGTGGCTCAAACACTGAAAAAAGTACTGTATGTACTGTCTTTATTCTTGCCGGAGATTTACTTCAAAGCTCAGTGGTGCACCATCTGCATCAGCAGCCACCTTCCTTCTTAAACAATCTCTCTCTGTGTCCTTGTTGAACCATTTGTTGATTGCCATATCTGTTAGAATCTCTTCATCAAGGGCAACAGGTAAATTAGTGGCTACAGGACTGTACACCAATGACTGAATATGTTGGCAGTCAAAACTTCTTACTTACTACTTGCCCACTTCTGTGTGCATACTCATATAGCCTGTTGCATGTGTCCAATTGACAGGTAATCTGTGGCTTCTCACCCCAGGTACACTTTTGGACATGAATGTAATGGGCAGGACCAGAGCCATATGCAGGGCCCAAAAAATACTGAGGTCATGAGTCAGAACTTCTAGGCGGGTTTGGGGGCATGCTCCCCTGGAAATTTTTTGAATTCCATTATTTCAATATGGCCATTTTCGGAGTCTTAAAGGAAAACGCCACCGTTTTTCCATACTAAACTATGTTCTTCCCTGATGTTAGATGAGTTGACACATACCTCTGTCGCCTTCGTGCGTGCACTCAATCGCTCCGGCGCGCAGCGCTACTTTGCCAGCCCAGTACATTAAAAAGGATAACTATAATGTATGGCGGAATAACACCTGGGAGCACTTCGTCATCGGCGCAGTAAGGATAACTATAATGTATGGCGGAATAACAGTAATATCATCGGCGCAGTAATATCATCACTCCTAGAGTAGGAGTGATGATATTACTGCGATAACTGATGATAACAGTGATATCATCGGCGCAGTAATATCATCACTCCTAGAGTAGGAGTGATGATATTACTGCGCAGATGATATTACTGTTATTCCGCCATACATTATAGTTATCCTTTTTATCCGCTTTGAAAATGGGCATGTTTCATTTGGTGTAACTACACTTGGGACGTGTAACTACTCACGTAACCGTACTTAAATAGGGAAAACGTGGAAGTGCTTGGTTGCTTCTAACTTCACCCCTGTTTGGGACCGAAGGAATGTACTGGGCTGGCAAAGTAGCACTGCGCGCCGGAGCGATTGAGTACACGCACGAAGGCGAGAGAGGTATGTGTCAACTCGTCTAACATCAGGGAAGAACATAGTTCAGTATGGAAAAACAGTGGCATTTTCCTTTAAGGAGCAAAAATAACAAAAAAAAATTTTGAATAGGTTTATTTGTTTTGTTTCTTGTCAGAGAACACCACCATCATCCTAAATGATTTGCAAATAGTCCATTTTAAGATGGTGCAGGTCTTCCTCCCTCCCTATTTAAAATAGACACCCAAGCCCTAGGCTGTGTTGTCAACACTATTATGTTGATGATAGTCCGGTTAAAACTGGGGGGTTGCGTATCTGCTGCGGAGGCTCCAGAGCGCCGCAGCTTCGCAAAATGAATGTTGATTCAACTGGTGAAAATTGATTGACGACCGGTACTGACGGAGTTGACCAAACTTAAACTTTGATTCAATGTTTCCTTGCTATCTGAGTAGTACGCTGGGCTGAAATAAAAATATTTCCACATGAAAATGCATTTTTTTCTCACAGTCATCTACCACTTAAACGTGTTATGTGGTGAAAACTGCTCTCCACCTACATTATTAGCTTGATGTGCTCATCTTCCAGTGACTGGTGTGACTACTGACCCACTAACAGTAGCGGTAACAACATCAACGTCCGACTTGTGTGTGATAGTAATCATAGCGACAGTGCGTGTTGTTGATGACACGCAGCACGTATCAACAACATACTGCGGGTCGAGCTACTGTTTTATTAAACAGTCGCGCTACTCTTGGTTCTTCAAGCTAAGTATACAGTCAGATTCACGTGTAATTTATTTTGAGTTTATATACAACAATTTAAGCTAAAAAAAAAAATACAGAGGACACGACCTCGGTTATCATTAACTACTATAATCCATGTAAAAGGTTGGAGTTGGAGAGCTTACTGAGGATACAAGGGCAAAACAGGCAGAAAATAGTATGGTGTGCAGACTTCACTGCTCACAGTATAATGTGGTAGGGGATCGCATACTGATGCAAATGAAAAAGTAACTTAAGAGTTGATGGATGACAGGGATTTGGTCTGTATGAATGATGGTAGAGGGACTAGGGTAAACATGACAACAGGCACTGAGTCGGCATTGGATTTAACATTAGTATCTAGTCCCTTGGCGGGAGTGAGTAAATGGGAAGTTAGGACAGACACAACAGTAGGTAGTGATCATTACCCAGTCTCTTGCTTTGTGGGGGAAAGCGTAGGAGTGAGACCAGGGGGTGGAGTACCTAGGTGGGTGTTGAGTAAAGCTGAAATTGAGTGAGGAGGCTACAGCAAACATAGACAGAGTGAATGGCGAGATGGTAGCAGCAGAGCAATCTATACCCAGGACTAAAAATAAGGGATAGGAAACTGGTACCATGGTGGACAGAGGAGTGTCATCAGGCTGTGAGAAGTAGGAACAGGGCATCCAGGCAAGTTAAAAGAACCCATAATATGCAGAATTTGATCCAATATAAGAAGGCACAGGCAGTGATGAGAAGAACAATGTGGCAAGCTAAGAGGGCAAGTTGGAGAAATTTTTGCAATAAGATAGGAAGAACAACACCGGTGGGAGAGGTATGGGGAATGATAAAGAGGATGGGAGGAGTCAGAAGGGAATGGGAATACCCAGTATTGACATTTGAGGAGGAAACAGCAGGATAAGGCAGAAATCATGGCCATGTCATTTACAAAGATACATAGTTTAGAAAATTTGTCAGAAGAAGGGAAAGAACACTGAGTCAGCATCCAGGGGTGTTAGACAGGAGGGAGGAAACAGGTAACACAACTGATGAATCATTCACGTTGGCAGAATTGGTGATAGCAATAAACAGGTCAAGACCAAACTCTCTGGGGAAAGATCAGGTCAGTTATGTGATGCTGAAGCAACTAGGTGAAGGAGCATGCCTGAAGTTGCTTTACCTGTTCAACAGAGTGTTACCGTCTTAACCCTCTTGCTTACCGAACCGTAGTTGGGAGCGGGTTATAATGTTTCTGGCTCGTCGCTGGTAACTAGCATCTTGGAGTCCGGGGCAAAGTGTGGAGAGAAGAAAGGGGGGCACGAAGTGGTACTCTTTATGCAAAACCGCACATTTAATTACTTCTTGGCAAAAGCACAACACAACACCGGGCCTGGTGTAACTGTCTGGACACTGCTGCTAACTTAACACTTTTTGCAATAAAACAGGAGTTAACTGTTGCACGTCTGGTCTTTCGCCGTTGCCCTCGACACACACACTTCCTTGTTTTTCCTCCCTGCATTACTACGTCACACCATGCGCCGGCCACCGTCTTAAAGGGACAGGGCTGGTCGGCGACACTACCCCCACTCTGGATGATGATTCACACTTCTAACATCACTCCAGCATATTACATCTAAGGGAAAGAAACATGACACCTTACAAATTTAAACATTTCCCATAACAACCCTTGTTTCCACAGTCTTTGAACGAGTCTTCCTCTTGTGGCAAACATCTTCAGGTGAGGGACAATGCTAATATAACGTTCATGGAAGCATGCTGAATATCCTTCCCATAGGCCGGCAACCGAGCAGCAAAATAACATTCACAGTCCTCACATAAGTGATGATGTCCAATAAACTACTTAAAACGAGTCCTCTGTTACTCTTCAAACACAAGCGAAGTAGATTATTACACCTTAATTACATGAACAGATCACATTCTCTTTTGTTGTGCACATTTCTACTGTATTCTCATGTTAACTCAAAAATGCAAGGTGTTAAAACCTATATATGCAGCTAAGCAGTGTCCAAATCACTAAACTTAGTCAGCTAACTAACTAAAGGCCCATTTATTATACAAAAATGTACAACTTTATAGAACAGTTACAGCTTCAACAGCTTCAAACATTTTTTTTTTTTTTTTTTTTTACTCTCTCTGAGGAGGGCAGCGATCCGCCTACACCCCACCTCAGGTCAAGATAAGTTCTTTTCTTCTTTAAACTGAATTCAATGACTTATCCAGTCACCAAACATGTCCGGTGGTCGGCGACCCCTCCGGGGTCTCTGGAGAGGCATGAAGTTCAACGAAGGACAAGGATCCTGTTCCCCGGCAGGTAACTGGGTACCAGCCCCATCCAGTTGGGGCCGAGCAGGAAGAACAGGAAGTTGGCTGCAGCTAGGCTGGTCTGGAGATGAGGAGTAGAGACCCGGAAGGGCCTCCAGAGCTGCATCCTCGGTGTCTGATGACGAGTTGACCAGGTTACAGCTGTCAACGTCTGGAGTGAGGGAGCTGGAGTCTGGTGACGGCGGACACACCTCCACTGGTGCCCAGGTGCCAGCATCTTTGAGAACCCAACTGGTGTCCAGCGGGGCTCTAGAGTGGTAGGGCTTGAGCCTGTCGTGGTGGACTACTTTGGTCTTTGCTCTCGGGCCCTTTTTGATCCGATAGACCAGGTCGTCCAGCTGTCCCAGGACGAAATAGGGGCCCTCATAGGAAGGTAAGAATTTCCTTACCCGGTCTTTTACTCTCTTTGCCCCTTTTATCAGGTACCAGACTGCATCACCGACTTTGTGTTGCACCTGACAGATGTTTTTGTCGTACTGGCGTTTGGCCCGTTCAACTGATTTTCCCAGCACCTCCCGTGCCAGCTGGTGTGAGAGCTCCAGTCGTTCTCTGAGCTGCTGGACATACTCTGGATGTGTGTTTGGGTTGTCGGCGTCCGGGGGCAGACCAGCAACCAGGTCGATGGGCTCAGTTATCTCTCTTCCAAAAAGCATCATGTTGGGTGTCAGGCCCGTGGAACTGTGTTTTGTTGCTCGATAAGCCATCAATGCATAAGGAATCATGACATCCCAATCCCAATGGCAGCGCTCAGCAGTGGTGGCTAATATTTGCTGCAGAGTGGCGTTAAAGCGCTCCACTTGGCCGTCGGACTGAGGATGAAACGGTGTTGTTCGTGTCTTGTCAATTCCCAGCAGTGCGCACATTTCCTGAAACACAGCTGATTCAAAGTTGGTGCCCTGGTCACTGTGCAGGCACTGTGGGGCTCCAAATCTACACACCCACTCCGAGGTTATCTTTTCTGCCACTGTCACTGCCTGCTCGTTGGGGATGGGGTAGGCCTCCACCCATTTGCTGAAGTAATCTTGTACTACAAGTATGTAGCGGTTACTCCTCTCTGTTTCATTCAGGGGCCCCATCAAATCGACTGCTATCCTCTCCATGGGAGCACCAACCCGCACTGTACCCATAGCAGCCTGAGGGGTTCTCTTCGGGCGAGCCTTTGCAGCGCAGCTTGTACAAGTGCGGCACCAGAGTGTGACATCATCTTTCATATTGTACCAGAAGTACCTGGTCTTGAGACGAGCAAGGGTCCTCTCCACCCCAAAGTGTCCACCGACAGGGCCATCGTGCATCTGTTCCAATACGGAGTCACGGTACAGACGAGGTAACAGGATCTGTGGATAGAACACTTGACCTTCTGTGCAGTAGAACTTTCTCAGCAAAACTCCATCCTTCTGATAGAGCCGTTTCCATTGCGCCCAGTAAGCTTTGACAGCTGGACTGCAGGGGGCGACGTCAGCCCATGATGGTCGGTCTCCTGTGTCCATCCACTCCCTTACTGGAGATAAATCTGGGTCAGTTAGTTGGGCATTGCTCAGCTGTTCTTGGGTCCAGCCGCAGAACAAATTAGTGTGAGGTGGCTCACTCACCCTGTGGATGCTTGGACGGGCAGGAACACAGCCACTGTCGTCGCTGGAGGCATCCTCTACCCCCACTGGAGGAAACTCTGGCTTGGATGTAAAACAGCCCCCACAGCGGTCATCAAGCTCCACTACCCCCACTGGAGGTTGCTCTGTGGTTGGTTCCATGGCGACCTCCTCAGCTGAAAAGTCATTTAGGCTGCATTGCACCGCCTTATGCTGATGCTGGGCACTTAGATCAGGCTCTGGCACAGTACATGGACATGACTCATGGCAAGGCCTCCTGGAAAGTGCGTCCGCATTTTGGTGGTGCCTCCCGGGGCGATGGACCACTTGGAAATCGTACTATGCCAGTTTCTCTAACCAGCGGGCAAGCTGGCCCTCTGGTTCTCTCAGTCTAGTCAGCCAGCGCAGACTGCTGTGGTCGGTCCGGAGAGTGAACGGCCGTCCTAGCAGGTATTGCCTGAAGTGGGAGGCAAACTCCACCGCTGCTAAGAGCTCGCGTCTGGTGGTGCAGTAGTTTTGCTCCGTCGGTGACAGCCGCCTGCTCCCGTAGGCCAGAACCCTCTCTTCACCTCTTTGTATTTGGGAGAGGACTGCCCCAATCCCCCAATCGCTGCCGTCGGTGTCGAGGAACAACTCGCCGTGGTCGAGGGGGTAGCCTAGCACGGGCGCAGATGTCAGCTGGCTTTTTAACGCCTCGAACGCCTCCTGGCATTCAGTTGTCGAGTCGAAGCGGGCGTACTTTTTGGTGAGTTCGTGGAGCGGCTTGGCAAGTGTGGCAAAATCCTGCACGAAACGTCTGTAATAGGAGGCCAAGCCGACGAACTGACGTACCTCTGAGATGTTCCGGGGCGTTGGCCGCTCAACCACTTTCTGGACCTTTTGGGGGTCGGTGGCGACACCTCTGGCAGAGACAATATGCCCCAGATAAGCCACTTGCTCCCGGAACAGGCAGCACTTGGACGGCTTCAGTTTGAGGTTGGCTTCCCGTAGCCTGGTGAAAACTTGGCTGAGGCGCTCCAGCATTTCAGTGGTATCCCGTCCCAGGACTATAATATCATCAAGATATACCAAGCATGTCTCCCACTGCAGCCCAGCCAGGACACGATCCATAAGGCGTTGGAACGTGGCAGGCGCGTTGCAGAGCCCGAACGGCATCACGTTCCACTCAAAGAGTCCTTTCCGAGTACAGAAAGCAGCAGCTTTGCGGGCCCTTGGTGTCATTTCCACCTGCCAGTAGCGGGAGGTTAAGTCCAATGTGCTGAAGTACTTGGCGGTGGAGAGTGTATCCAGAGTGTCCTGGATGTGTGGCAGGGGGTAAGCATCCTTGATGGTCCGTTCATTTAAGGGTCGGTAATCAACACATAACCGTGGACTCTGATCCTTCTTCCTCACCATCACGATTGGTGCAGCCCAGCTGCTGTTGCTCGGTTGGGCCACACCACTCTCCAGGCTCTGCTGCACCTGTTGGTCGGCTGCAAGCTGTTTGTCACCGGCCATTCTGCGTGGGGGTAGTTTTACAGAAGGCCCAGGGGTGGTCAGGATATCACGCTGCACGAGGTTAGTTCGGCCGAGGTCGGTGGGCCCCGTGGAAAAGACGTTGCTGTATGACTGCAGCAGGCGGGCCACCCTACCGCGGTCCTCTGCCGATAGACTGGCACAGCTCTCGGTGTACAGGGATTGCAGGTGCCTGGGAACAGAAGCAGAGTCAGAGTTAATGTGCTCGGGGGCCTCCATTGGCTGGAGCTCTACCTCTCCCATAACCTCCGCTGACTGAAGGAGCCCGGCCACGGCCCCTTTCCTTAGGGTGACAGGTGCGGTGCCAGGGTTGAAGATCCTGATGGGAATATTGGCAGATTTCTGCATCTGAACAACAATGCGGGCCACTAACACATGGTGCTTTTCGATGAAACCTTTGGTGGGGCTCAACATCATGTCTCCATCAGCTGGGCGGCGGAGGCGGGCAGTGCCGGGCACTACATATTCACAACCTGATTGCAGCACAGTCGTGCGGGCCACTCTGACAATATGTACCTCGGGCTGGCGGTTCGGGTTGAAACGGGGAACCTTTTCACCAAAGAGGGTTATCTCTCTGCGCCCATAGTCCAGGTTGGCATGTGCCTGCCGCAGAAAAGGGTGCCCCAGGATAATCTCTGTGCCCTCAGCTGTGTCGGCTATAATGAAGTTCACATTGGTTACCCTGCTCCCTGTGTGCACTGGCAGAGTGACTTCGCCCATGACTGTCAAGCCCTTGGGTCCGATGCCCTGCAAGACCTCGGCAGTGGAGGGCTGGATCTGAGGTCTGAACTCAACAGGAATAGAGTCAAAGTGGTGGAGAGGCAGCACATTTCTCTGAGCAGCGGAGTCTAGCAGAGCACACATTTCCAGTCCATGTACCAATATTTTAACACTCATCTCACCTTCCAGGCCGCTGGTGCAGGTAACCACCGTGCCAGGATGAGGAGCTGGGGTCGGGTTGGCACTCGAGGTGCTCCGTTTGGGTCGACGAGGAGAAGGGCAGTTCCTCTGCAGATGCCCTACGCCGGAGCAGTTGTGACAGATGATCTCTGCTGAGGTAACTTCCACATTTCTGTGCCTCTTTGGCGGCCACCGCTGGTGAAATCTTGCTTTTCCATCTGGTGGGTTGGTGAACCCTGCAGCTACCCCCACTGGCTCCTCACACAGCATCACACTTGTATCCTCACGTACCGTCGCTGCTCTGGCTCTCCGCTCTGCGGAACTCCGTTGACCGGGCTGCATCAGCTGTGTGACCGCTCTGGCGGCCCTTCTGGTCGTTTCGTACCTGTGTGCCACCTCGTACGCTCTGGCCAGGGTGCGAGGCTGCTCCTCTAGTAGTCTTTGAACCACCTCTGCATCAGCCAAGGCGTTGATGAAGATCTCCACGCTGACGGCGTCCTGTTCCCGCTCTGTACGATCAGCGTACACAATAGATACTTTCTCGTAGATATCATCCCTCAAACTGTGCAGAGCTTCGCTCGGCCCTCTCACTCTCTGTCTCAGTTCAACGCCTATGGCTGCTGCATGCTCTGAACATGGCCCGTAGGCAGCGTCCACTTCATCCACAATCCGCTGGTAACTCCATCGAGTAGATCTGGGGTTCTTATGGACAATGGCACCAGCAGCACCGGTCAGGCTGCATCTGAGCTGCACTGCCATGGTCTTCTCTGACCAGTGGTTGGCCTGGGCACAGCTTTCGAACAGATGAAGAAAATCTTTCCACGAGCCTGATCCATCAAAACGACCCGGTTGTAAAGTGGGGATTCTCTCTCTCCGCTCATACTGTTCATCATCGCTGCTGTTGTCGCCATCACGAACCATGCGGGAGGAGGGACGTTGCGGTGCGGACTGGGCCCTTCTCCAGCTAGACTGTCCATATCCACGGTCAGGCTCTATACCCCGGGGAAGTGGTGCATCACAATAGGGGGCAGGGTAATAATCAAGAGCCCGTTCTCCATAACTGCGCCTCACAGACTGTGACAGGGGGACATGGCAGGCTGGGGGGCTGGTGGATGGGCTAGAGAGGATTGGGCATTTATTGCGGCATTCTCATGGTTTGCAGGGGAAAATGGGTTTGTTGGCCAGTCAAAAGTCTGATTAAAGTCATTGTTTGGGCTATAATAGAAGGCTGGAGCTGGGGTAGAAACCATATTTTGGGGGCCATCATAACAATATTGAGGGGGAAACACAGACTCACTGCGCGCTGCGCTCTGCTGCTTCGCCGGCGTAAGGAAGGGATTAGTCAGTGAAGGCGAGAAAGTCGGCGACCATGGGCGGGCCGCCGCTCCACCTGTAGTTAGCCCTGCTGCTCCAGTAGTGAGCTCCGCTGCCGCTGCGGTCAGCCCCGTTGCTCCGGTAGTTAGCTCCGTTGCTCCGGTGGTCAGCTCCGCTGCTCCGGTAGTTAGCTCCATACTAACTCGAAATGGGTTGCGACTCCTCGCTCCACTGACACACCTGCCACCCGTTGAATCAACCGAGTCCATAACAGTTTGAACAGTCTCTCTTGTGTCCATTAAAACCGGATTGGTGCTAACATTTGGGCTGAATAGCATCAGCTTCCCGTTTCTTTCAGCATCAACATAGGCGCGAGCCACCGCCATTTTCTTGCATTCGCGCTTCTTTTATCCTTTCTGGGCAAACTTTGCAATCCCGGACGAGCCCCCAGTGTTACCGTCTTAACCCTCTTGCTTACCGAACCGTAGTTGGGAGCGGGTTATAATGTTTCTGGCTCGTCGCTGGTAACTAGCGTCTTGGAGTCCGGGGCAAAGTGTGGAGAGAAGAAAGGGGGGCACGAAGTGGTACTCTTTGTGCAAAACCGCACATTTAATTACTTCTTGGCAAAAGCACAACACAACACCGGGCCTGGTGTAACTGTCTGGACACTGCTGCTAACTTAACACTTTTTGCAATAAAACAGGAGTTAACTGTTGCACGTCTGGTCTTTCGCCGTTGCCCTCGACACACACACTTCCTTGTTTTTCCTCCCTGCATTACTACGTCACACCATGCGCCGGCCACCGTCTTAAAGGGACAGGGCTGGTCGGCGACAAGAGTCTGGGAGGAGGGAAAATTACAAAGGGCATGGAAAGAAGCAGTAAAACCTGGTAAGGATGCATTTAAACCTACAAGTTATAGGCCTATGGCACTAACATCTAGCATGTGCAAAATAATGCAAAGGATGATAACAAATAGGTTATCATACGATCTGGAGATGAGAGGAATGCTGGCAAGTTGCCAAAGTGGGTTTAGGAAAGGCAGGAACACCATGGACTCTGTGATAAGGATAGACAATGAAGTAAGGAAGGCCCAGGTAAATAAGGAAGCAGTAATTACAGTATTTTTTGATATAAAGAAAGCGTAGGATATGATGTGGAGGGAAGGGTTGTTAATCAAACTGCACAAGATGGGTGTGGGTGGAAGAATGTTTAACTGGATAAAGGATTTTTTGCAGGAAAGGAAGATCCAAGTAAGGATAAGGGCAGAGCTATCGGGGCAGTACACAGCTGACAATGGAACACCTCAGGGCAGTGTAATTAGTCCACTGCTCTATATAATCATGATTAATGACATTTTTGGAAAGATACCAGCAGATATTGGCAGGTCACTGTTTGCGGATGATGGGGCTCTGTGGAAAAGAGGAAGGAACATGGTGGAGATGGTGGAGTGGGGATGTAGGTTCTCAGTGGAAAAAACCCAGACGGTCTGTTTCACTAGGAAAAGAAGGGAAAGGGAAAGGGAAGAAGCTGATGATGTATGGGAAAGAATTACAAAGGGTTGGATCATTTACATTTTTAGGAGTCCTTTTTGATTCACGGTTAACCTGGGGAGATCATATGAGGAAAATAGAAGAGAAGTGCAAAAGAGTAATTAATATGATGAGATGTGTGGCTGGTAGGGATTGGGGAGCAATTCGCTCTGTGCTGAAAATGCTCTGTGTGGCGTTGACTATGGCAGCATAGTATACGGATCAGCAGCTAAATCTTGGCTGACGAAGCTTTTAAAACCTCACCAGTGCTTGCCCTACAGGTAGAAGTGGGAGAAATGCCACTGGATTTAAGAAGGAAGCAGTTGATGGCAAACTACTGGGTTAATCTGAAGGGACATGAGGATTCCCATCCTGCAAAGAAGGTGTTGCAGGAATGCTGGGAGAAGTACTGGAGGGATAGTTTTGGCCAGGTAGGAAATAGAATTGCAAGAGAGTTTGGAGTGGCGGAGCTGAAGATGAGTCCCACTGTATCTAGTGGTGGCCCCATGGAGATGAGAGTGGCCAGTAATCGGTTGGTATTTGCTGGAGCAAAAGAGGAGCAGTAAAGGCAGAGTGGATTTGGTAGGGGCCTTTAGATATTGCGTAAGTAAAGAGTATAGTGATTACACACTTGTACACAGATGGGGCGAAGGATCCTGAGACACGAGTCACAGGCTATGGAGTAGCAGTACCAGATAGGAGAATTGAAATTAATAGGCGTAAATCCAACAATTTAGGAGTGTATATAGTGGAAATGGTGGCAGTGCTGGTGGCAGCAAAATGGGTAGAACAAACGAGACTGAGAATTCTGTCTCAGTATTAGAGGGTGGATGAACTGGCGAAGAGGGCTTTAAGACTGGTGCAGATGAAGCAGGTTAGAAGAAATTTAAAACAATTAATTAGTTTATTATTACAGTTTTTTTTTTAAGATGATCTCACTCTTACCTTCGTTGATTCTGATCCGATCTTTCTCCAGTTTGGTGATGATGTCCTCCTTCACACCAGAGAGCTGAAACACACAGTCATACCTCATCCAGTCTTCAGGTGTGACTGATGAAAGGTTCAGGTCAACACTCATCTGGAAGGTTCCATTGTGGTTGGGGAGCATCTCTCCGCGGTCCACCTCCTCATGAAGCTCCTCTCCATCTTTCCTCCAGACGAGTGAGGCTCTGTGAGGGTAGAAACCTGTAGCGAGGCAGCTGACTGGAGAGGAGGGAGTCTTCTGGAGGAGAGACACTGAGGGAAGCTCTGGAGAGTAAAGAGAGAGATATTCTGTTCTTATGATTCACAGTCAGCTCGTCAATCACAGTGCCAATGTTCAGTGAAACACTGAAACTGTAAAATCACTTTCATTAAACTAACTATGGCATCACATGTCTCTGATTGGTCAGGACTAAAACAAATGTAACCACTACAAAAAAGCTGATGTCAGACAGGTTGGATTAATAATACAATTACAGTTCAGTCTGAGCAGCCTATATGAAGATCACTGTGTCTAATCAACTACATCAGGTCAGGTGATTCTACCTGTTCTCAGCAGAACGCTCCTCGCATAGGCCACATACTCCTGAGTCAAAACAGTCTTAAAGGATTCTGTCATAACTTTATCAGTGTCCCATATGGGTTTGGCAGTGACAGCCTCAGGTCTTAGAGCGATCCATGTAAATGTATTTGGATCCCATTCCATGAAGTCTTCTCCATCATAACCAAACTGAGAGAAACCTTTGACCTCTTCAGTCTCATCATCCCACTCACATCCTCCCACCAACTGTAAAACATGGACACCTAAGACAGAGACAGAGACTGTAATTAACACTGATTCACAGATGAAACATTCAGTGGAAAGATGATCTTAAAAAACATTGTACATTGTGTGATGACTGCTGTTTTTTAGACGTGTGATCATGAGTCAGATTATTATCAGTAGTTTGTGTTTAGCAGCTTCAGCAACAAGTCTAACTAGCAGCTGATGAATGTTGACATGATGGATGACAGGTAGTGGCTGGACCACTGAAGACAAACTGAGATGATGGTTTGCTTTACATGAATCTCTATTTCAGGTTATGTGTAAAATGATGTTAGACTTTGAACTGATTGGTATCTTGAGGCCCTGGGTCACTTTAAAACTAAGATGCAGAACAATAAAAAGTTAAACAGGCTATAACATGTTACATACTGTACCTTCAGTTTGGTTGACGAGACGCATGAAACTGTTGTAGTGTAGGCTTTGAAGAAGTTTGGAAAAAAGTGGAAACACCTATGTCTGTACCACTCCAACCACTCAGGATACTTTATGATGAATGACTTAACAATGTCATGTTTTTGATCCAGCCTTTTGTTGCTGTCACGGTAACCCACCTGGATCAGATGCTTTGTCCTGGCAGAGGGAAATGAGAGTGTTTCTGTCCTGATAGCAAAAATAGTCCAGACCACCTACAAGTGATCCAGTCCTCATCAACACCCCTCACATTAAATAAAGTATTAACAGTGTCATCAGCTTATCTAGTGAAGTCCCTCACTTCCTTCCTTTTTTCACATAACTATGGTGATTTAAAAAAAAAAAACAGATCAAAACAGCTTTGAGTCAGAGTCTCTTAAAGAGTTTGTTTTTTCTGAGTCTCTCTCTGAGTTCAAGTAGGCGACACCTGACTGAACCCCAAACTGCTCCTGTCTGATGAGTTGGTCGGCACTTCGCATGGCAGCCACCGCCATCAGTGTATGAATGTATGTATGAATTACTGTAAGTTGCTTTGGACAAAAGCGTCTGATAGATGCCCAAAAAATGTAAATCACCCTCATGAATGAACCATACATTAACCATGAGGCTAAAGATACAGAGAAATAGAGATTCATGGCAAAAAAATATCATACTGTCAATATTTTAGAGACTCCTCAGTTTTGCACCAATCATGTTTAATGGAAGCTCATGTCAAGTCAACTCCTCCACAGGTCACACCTGAGTTTAATGGTTAAACTGTGTGATGGTGCCATCAGCTGAATCGAGCCACTTTTTGGTAAATGATTCTAGAGACCATCTAATAATATCTGCATGCGATCTAATGATATTTAATTAATTCCTGTGGGTCTCTTAAATATCTATTCAATGTAAAAATGTGACAAGGTCATTCCTGTATAGTTGGGGAGTAAGAACACCTTCAGGTGTGACCTATTATCGGCTCCTTTAAACGGCACTAAGGGCTGTAGCTGTGCATAATGACTGTGCCACATGATACAACAGCTGCTTCAGCGTTGTTAGAGGACATTATCAATGTGCAATTTAGGTGAGAGCGAGTTCTTTTCAGGGACCGTGCTGATGTTCTGGTCCATGATGAACTAGAGAGAGGCGAATGAAGCCTTATGGAGCTTTTGGGCTTCAAACGCTGCAGCATACTGACATCTGGTGGCTTGTGAAAATACAACAGCCCTTTATGACAGGAGCATTAGCACCACAACACTCTGATTTGAAAAGTTTGTGTGTTGTGTGTGAAGCCTGAGTGTAATCATCAATCACGCTCTTGCATTACATGTAGATATTATTGTGCAATATGTTACAGTAAAATAATGAATACATGTCCAAGAAGCCTGTGAAAAGTTTTAATTTGAATGTGTCTTATTGTAGTTGAGCCTGTTGTCACTGTTGTCACATCATGTATTCTAGGTTCGTCTTGAGTGACCAGTGCTCATTAGAATTAATATCTAAATGTTATTATCTCAATTAAGGGACAAACATATGTAAAGGAACAACATTAATCAACATTCATTACAATAATATTAATTCTTACAATAAAGCAGGCAGATTTGTAAAAGTGATGTTGAGACAACTTAAGTGTTTCATAAAAATCTTTAGATTTGTGGGCCAAACTTTTTAAAAGTGAGGATTTTATTGAAAAGACAAACATCAGCACAAAAAGAAAAAACAACACATTTGAGTTTAACATTCATTCATGTTCATCAATGTAAAGGAATTTACATGTTTAGTCTCATAAGTTCATAGTTGTAAATTTGTCGATATACATCTCCCACTCTGCTCACCACTCATACGAGAGACGCACTGGCTCCATGATAGACCAAACTCCATATTCTCCATCTATAGAGCAGTGCAGCAATAAACTATTTTTGGACGCTAACCCTGAAGGTAGCATCGCCCTGGTTCCATCCACAAGTCTATGGGATTTTTTTAAAATTGGATTTTAGCTGATTTAGTTGATTGTTAACTGATATTAGATACTGTGCTCATTAATGGGA
This sequence comes from Lagodon rhomboides, assembly GCA_039737535.1. Classification (NCBI taxonomy): domain Eukaryota; kingdom Metazoa; phylum Chordata; class Actinopteri; order Spariformes; family Sparidae; genus Lagodon; species Lagodon rhomboides. Next base: position 4,953,657 of record CM077791.1, on the reverse strand, counting down.
ATTGGGAATAAAGATGACAGTGCCTTTTTTCATTCCAAATTTTGCTGTAGGTCTTTTTTTAATGACCCGGAAGGCACCGTATGCCGCCAAAACACTCGTGAGGCGATTTCAGAGTTCTGAAGTCGTCATGTCTTTATCATAATATTCAGAATTTATTACAGCCAGGAGGTCACGTGGGATGTCCTGTGGCGATATAGCCGCAGCACTGAGTGACCACTTTGGCCTCCTACGAGGCTTTTCCGAGAGGAATGTGCGGCGGTGGTGCTCTGAGCAGGGACTGGGGGTGAAAGATTTCTGCCCTGACAGGCGACTGGAGGGTGCAGTTGCGAAAGCAATTGAAGAGGTAGGTCAATCGTTGTCACAGAAAGATTGAGTGGTCATGAAATAAAGGATGATAAATTCTTCACAGTGTCCTGTTTATTTACTTTGGAACATAAACACGGACTACACATGGGCTATGAACTCTGTAGCGGCATCATTACCTCCTATGCCATTAAAAAAAGTCATCATCATAATCATAAGGACACATGCAAATGCTATATCCATTGCTTATACAGGGAGAGGGGCAAGTGTCCAGTTTTCTTATAGACCTATAGCCTATTGATTGACAGTGGATCGAACCAGTAGTGAGGGAAATCGAACTGTGATGTCACCAACAGTGTAAGCCAACGTAAAGGGGTACCGTGTGCATAAAGGGGTATCTTACATCTCAAGATGTAACTGTCCACCGCCATGGCTAGCAACTCTAATTGAAGATTCCTTCTTCTACTGTTCATCAAACATCACCCGCTAAGCAGTCAAGACGACAATGACTTCCGGGTCATTAAAAAAAGACCAACGTCAAAATCTGGAATGCAAATTGGCGCTGTCATCTTAATTCCCAATTCCCATTCATGAGCACAGTCTCTAATAAATGTTTCCAGTTCTGCAGTTTACAATTTCAAAACGAAAAACGGAATATGACTCATTTTGCATTTTTCACTCTCTGATTGTGAAGCGAAATCTTGGAAACGAGTCGTGTTCCGTTTTTCAACTTCAAAATGGAAGTCGAATGGCCGCAAAGTACACGGACCATGATTCTTACACGTTTTGTTCATCAAGTTAATCTTCACATATGAAAACAACTTTTATGATTTTCAAAGCCTAAATTAAATTTCTATAAGTAAAAAGCTAATGTTAGGCTGTAAACGGACAACATCAGGGTCACATGACTTAAACGTCACCACCGCTAAGTGTCTTACTACATAATGAGTATACGTGTTTTCTACAAACTGATCAATGTACAAGTTGTAAAGTTGGAGTTAGAATAGCTTGTAACTAAAGTCTGGTCACACGCTGTCCCCTGACTGTTTTGAGTATGAATTCGACAGAAAACAACAATTAATAAAACAACCGATCAGAGTCATAGAACATAGAACAGTCCCACCTTTTCACCCAGTCTTTTTCATATAACTTCACTGCTACTGCACGAAGCCATCTTTTACTCTTTTACTGTCTTTTAGTTCATCAAAGCTAAATAAAGTGACACCAGGAGAGTCACTGAGTGTGTTTGTCATTCAGGTCTCTGGATTCAGCTGCTCAGAGAGCTCTGTGCTGTTGTCAGGAGCTGCAGGTCAGAAACAAACATCCTGTATTGAACTTTTATAAACAATAAATACAGGAAACAGTGTTGAAAAGGTTAATCTGCACAATAATGTGAAACATGTTTTAATCTAAAATATAAAGTGTGAGTCAGATCAGCTGAAATAGAACCAAAGTAAGTTTTACTTACAAGATGGAGGGCTGATGGCTGAAATCAAAACAAGACAAATAATTTCAGTCTCAGTTGTAAATGCCAGATTATCTTTAGTCACTTTATTCCTCTCTTCTACTCAATCAGACTGAGTATCTGTTTATACTCTGTCTGTTTAGTGCTGACTGTATTTACTTTCTCTGATGCTTGTTTTAATTTAGCAACCTGAATAAAAGAAATCAACTCAAAGACAGAAATCAAAGTACTGAAATTTCTCTCTCACCTTTCTTCTTTTTGTAAACGATGAATCCAGCAGCACCGATGAGAATGAGAGCAAGAACAACAACTGCAGCAGTGACGAGGACAGTCATGTTACTGGGCTTCACTGTTGAATACAATAAATAAGGCTGATGGAGATGAAGCAGGTTAGAACAAATTAAAACAATTAATTAGTTTATAATTTCTTATTTAAGATGATCTCACTCTTACCCCAGTTGGTTCTGATCCAATCTTTCTCCAGTTTGGTGATGATGTCCTCCTTCACACCAGAGAGCTGAAACACACAGTCGTACCTCGTCCAGTCTTCAGGTGTGACTGATGAAAGGTCCAGGTCAACACTCATCTGGAAGGTTCCATCATGGTTGGGGAGGATCTCTCCGTGGTCCACCTCCTCATGAAGCTCCTCTCCATCTTTCCTCCAGAAGAGTGAGGCTCTGTGAGGGTAGAAACCTGTAGCGAGGCAGCTGACTGGAGAGGAGGGAGTCTTCTGGAGGAGAGACACTGAGGGAAGCTCTGGAGAGAGTTCAGTGAAACTATTTTTAGTTTGAAACACTGAGACAACAAACTTACTTAACTCATGCTAAGTGTACACTGACTATCACAATCTGAGCATCGATGGAAAGACATTTCAGAACAGCCAAAAGGTCAGTGTCTACTGATTGGTTAGGACAACATTGAATCTGACAGAGACAACATTGTAATGTCAGACTGACTGGAGTGATAACACAACAGCAGTTCAGTCTGAGCAGACTACATCAGGTCAGGTGATTCTACCTGTTCTCAGCAGAAAGCTCCTCCCATAGGCCAAATATTTCCTCAGCCACTCAGGGAAAATCACTCTGAGGTAATTCTCATTCTTTGTTATTCTATATTTCTCAGCATCCCATCTCAGTTTGGTGATGAAAGCCTGTTGTTTTGGAGCGATCCATGTCTCTGTCTTCAGGTCATATGATATGAAGTCTTCTCCATCATTACCATACTGATTAAAACCATTAACCTCCCTGGTCTCATCATCCCATTCACAGCCATTCATCCTCTGTAAAATGTGGACACCTGAGACAGAGAAAGAAACAGAGACTGAATCAGTAATGATGTAGAGATTAAATCTCCAGTGAAAAGTTTGTCTGATAAATTTTGTCCATTTGCATGAAGGACTGCTGATCTCCTAGTCATGTGGTGCATCTTTTCTTTATAGGAGTCATAAGCCCATATTTTATTTCTTAGCTCAAAAGTCACAATGTGACGGTTTACAGAACAATGTGCTGACCATAAACTTTAAGGTCCCTGGTTGGAGTCTGGGTGACCTTTGTTACATCACTTTCCACCTCATATTCAGTCCATCCGTAACTGGTGTTTTCAAATAAAAGACATCTAGACAATGTAGAGAATCTGTGAATTTGCACCTCTAAAGCACAATACCAACTGTCATGATAAGGAAAACTCGGTTTTATCACAACTTTGCTTTTATTTTTTGGGCTCTGGACATCAGTTAAGTTAGTTTTGGTAATGAGTGACAGTGACACTGTGGACTGGCCGGCCTGCTATGCTGAGGATGTCCAGCTTTATATCTCCACCAAATCCATCACCCCAGCCACTCACTCCACTCTCTCCAACTGCCTCACCGACATCAAATCCTGGATGCAGGCCAACTTCCTCAAACTCAACTATGACAAATCAGACCTTATAATTATCGGCCCCAAATCTCCACCAAAACCACAGACAGTTTCCGCCTCACCTACAGAGCCTTCTCTGTAGCTGACCCCACCCTCTGGAACTCTCTCCCCAAACACATCCGTGACGGTACCGACCCTCCAACATTCAAATCACTGACAAAAACACACCTTTTTAAAATGGCTTTTAAAGTTTAGCTCAGTCTAATGTGTTTTTAGTGTGCTGTTTTATATTGTTTTGCTGATTTGATGTTCTCTTTCTGTACAGTGTCTTTGAGAATCTACAAAATCACTTTTAAATAAAATGTATTATTATTATTATTTCCTGTTTTACGCATCATTTTTTCCAGCTGGTAGCATATGTGCTGATTAACTATTTGGCTACAGTATTAATATTAATATTATTTTGCCTCGTATTTGTTAATTATTGTTTTTACATTTGTTACTGTTGCATTGATTAGTAGCCTATGAGCAAGTTGAATATTATATCTGAAATTGCAAATCTGTTATGTTATATTGCAAATAATATTGTATACTGTCATTGTAAAAACGGTTAATACGTAGTCTGAGACAGAATGTAATCATGGATGTAGGTAGTCTAATAATCAATACATGTCTCAAATTGAAAAACCATTCATACAAGGGGCACAGAACTGTCCTCATGACTTTTTAAAACATCCATACTGTGTATCCACCTCCGATTTTTGTCCATTTTGTTGCTTTTTTTGTGTTAAAATCCATTTTTTAGAGCGAGCATGACAGCTACGCTAGCGTAAATACAGAGTTCAACCAGTTCAACCGGACAAGCATAACCGACTACTGCTATGAACCCTGGGTAGACTCGCGAAATCCCCAGACCCCCGTTAAAAAAACACTCTATCTGCGGGGCTAAAGCCCCGGATGTTTTGCACTCTTAGCGGCGCCCCTGCTGAGCAGTTTAGCAGAAAAAAAATCAAATATAATGTACATAATTACCTTCACTTTGGTTGTATTGCTGCTTCAAATTGTCAATGGTGTTTTTAAAGTAGATTGCAGTCCCCTCAACACACTGCTGAGTGAACATCTCCAAGTGCTGAGGTTCGTCTTCAAATAATTTCTTCACCCAGTCCTGTTTTGGTTCTACAATCTTTTTGTTGGTGTCGCAGTAACCCACCAGAATGTCATCAACCAGTACAGCTGCCATGAAATCTGGGAAGCTTGGGAATCCAGTAGATCCGGTCAAAAAAAGCTTCAGGGAATGTTTGACTGCAGGACAAACAAGGTTTATACATTCAGTATCCAGTTTAAAAAGCGGTACAAACACATGGTTTTCATGAGGTGCAGGGAGGAAGAAGGGCTTTAACAATCAGGTGTTTTCATTTATGTATTTGTTTATTTAATCTATTTATTTTCAATTTTTTTTGTAAATATGTATTATGTAAATATGTATGTTTAGGGAGAAAAAATGTTAATTGAGTAGTGGAGAAGGGGTAGGTTTAAATAAGCATATGCTTCATCCTACTCCTTTTCGGACATGTTGCGTTTACATTATTGCTTTTGTTTTGACTATTGCTATTGTTGTTTTGATTATTCTCATTGGATTTGTTTGTTTTTCAGTTTACTTTGTTGTGTTACTCACACATGTTCAAAATAAAAAAGCTAAACTAAAACTAAACTAAGATAGATATACCCACATTATCATCACTCATCAGAAATATGATGTATTCAGTATACAGTAGGTGTGTTTGAAGGTGCACTATGTAATTTTGTGTAAGAAATTTTAATACATTTTTTTAAGTAAACTGCCCGTAACAGACAATACAATTTCATACTGGTTAACTTTATTATATGTGGCGGACCCTGCCACCTTTCTAGCTTCAAACACTGTTCTGGACATTATTTTCCTCTGAGAACAGTTTGTTTATTCACTTTTGGAAGGAATAAATATTTCTGAGTTTGTATTATCACCTCATTAGTATATTATATTAGTATTATATATTATATACATAATGCCTCTTTAAGTAAAGGTGAAACTAATTTAAGAATTGCCTTGTTCTATACGTAAACGACATGCAGAGCTGTGTGCAATGTAAACAAAAGAGCTTCAAGACACGGTCCAAGGTTCATTATGTTTTATCATTCCATAACAGGAATGCTAGTCATTCCCTTACACTGCTCACAAATCAGACATTTTATAGAGTAATGGAACAAACTGTGATCTTACCTGTTGATGAACCGTGACAGCAGAAAAGCACCAAAAACAACGTTCTCATCTTGTTTAGATAAAGCCGTGTGGGTAAAGGACCCATATTTCAGAAAGATCAGGTGAAAACTCTGAGTTTGTTAATCCTGAGATGAGGGAAACTCTGGGTTTTCTGTTCCAGAAGGAGAGATAACTGAGATTCTGGGTCAGTTAACTGACTGTGTGAACTTTACCTGCTGGAGGGCAGGTTTTGAGTTTCTCCCTGACTCCTCCCCTCCTGTAGACTCTGAACCCTGTCCAACACAATGATTCATCTCCTCACTCACACACTCGATATTAAAAAGCACATATTGGAACACATTATGTGCAGACGTTTACGTCCCCACTAGATACCAGTCTGTAGTGTAAGGAAAAGCTTCAACATGACCGCCTTTTCATTCAACCTTTATTTAAATCTTTCAGGGAAGGCCTTCATTTTCAGTGATGTCAAGAGCACAAAAAAAAAAAAAAAAAAAAACAGGTGCGAAAATGTGATAACAAACAGAAACAACGAACATGATCACAGAATAAACAGAAGGGGTACATTAAAATGATAACAGATGATGAGAAACTACAATCAAATGAACATGACAAACCACAAATAAAACAGAAAGTGCATAAAAGATACACAGTAAACAACCATACAGGACAGCACGTAGTTAAAAACAGCTACAGTCAAATGCAGAGTAGTTTGTAATCATAGTCTTAAACTGAACTATAGGTATCACTGTATCAAGTTTAAATGTACGTTGAAAAATGTTCCAAGTTAAAGGTGCCCATCCAACTTTTTCATACAGACTACAATGATGAGTGGAATAACAGTCACCAGTAATGAATCTGAGGGCGCAGTGATAAACCGAGTCTAGTGGACTAAGAGTGGAGACAGAGGTGTGTCTATAGAGAATATCATGAATTTGATTTTGTTTGCATTGAGGACTAATTTCAGGTTAAAAATAGAATCTTGCAGTTTGTCAAAAGCTTGCTGGAGAACTGTAATGGCTTCATGTGCAGTTTTAGCACAGCAGTACAGGACAGTATCATCAGCATAAAGATGGCCCTAACCCTAACCCAGAAATGATAACATTACTGTCAATGAACTCAATATTTAAATATTGTATATAATGACTGTGACCTATTTAATATCTAAAGGTTATTATCTTAATTCAGGGACAAACACATGTAAATGAACAATATTAAGCAACATTGATTACAACCATTTAAATTCTTACAATAAAGTCATGTTGAGACAACTTAAGTTCTTCATAAAAAATCTATAGGGTTTTGATTTCATTATCAGTTTTATAAAATCACAACCTGATCTTTGTTTTTCTTTTTTTAACATATCTGTAACAAATATACTTCATCAATAGACAGCATGCACACTTTTGTCATTTTGCTCTCACTCTTTCATTCTTCCTCCATCCTTAAGTCATGTTGCATGTTACATTTTTTATAATTGTTTCTTCTCCGGATGCAGAATGCCACAGTGCAAAGCAACAGCAGGATCAGTGCTACAATGACTCCAATAATTACATAGAGTCCTATGGGAGGATCTGGAACCAAAACAGAACATTCACACGTTGAGTCCTTTCACATTGGTGCAATTTATCGAGACATGCTGTTGGTTCTGGAAGAGTTTTCATGACCTTTTGGATATTCCTTACAAGTAGTAACAACACCTTACCTTCTCATTCATTCATAAGCAGAAATCTGTCAAGTGAAAATGAAATACATGCAGATTTGTCTTAATCCAAGAAATCCAGGAGGAAAGATTTCTGCCACTGCATCTCATCACAGCAAACAAAGTACTTATAAATGGTCACAAGGTGGTGGCCAGCTGCCCCACACTCTTCTTCCTTGTTCTTGATGCATGGGCTTACTAAATCACCATTTTACTATAGTGCCATCTATATGTTTGAAGCCATCAAACTTTGCAGGACCTCTCAGAATAAAGGTCAACATCTGCTTTCTAAATCAAGTTGCAGTTGCACAAGGTTATAAAAATATAGGACAGGTTTTTCAAAATGTCACAGTCATTCATACTTTAGATGAATAGTTCAATGTATCACAAATGATGTTTCAGGAAGTGCAGCAGCACCTCATGAACCACAACGTCTCCAGTTTGAACGTGACAGGGACGTTTGTTGCAACTCTTTCTCACTTCCTGTCATCTCAATACTGTTTCTAATTTAAAAACTGCACAAAAATCTCTCCTCCCAAAAAATACTGAAATTATGAATGCTCCTGATGTCATGAGACTTTTCCACCAAATTTCATATAAATCTGTTGTGCAAAATTTGAGATACCCTACTATGTTACACACAAAATATCCTTGACCTTGATCTCACTCTTACCTTCGTTGGTTCTGATCCGATCTTTCTCCAGTTTGGTGATGATGTCCTCCTCCACACCAGAGAGTTGAAACACACAGTCGTACCTCGTCCAGTCTTCAGGTGTGACTGATGAAAGGTTCAGGTCAACACTCATCTGGAAGGTTCCATCATGGTTGGGGAGGATCTCTGCGTGGTCCACCTCCTCATGAAGCTCCTCTCCATCTTTCCTCCAGACGAGTGAGGCTCTGTGAGGGTAGAAACCTGTAGCGAGGCAGCTGACTGGAGAGGAGGGAGTCTTCTGGAGGAAAGACACTGAGGGAAGCTCTGGAGAGTAAAGAGAGAGATATTAAAGAGGAGAGAGAGGAAAAGAAACAAGGTAAAAGAAAGATGAAGAAATTACATCTGGAATCAATAACAAAAGGTATGAAAGTGCTTTCAATCAAATGTTGAACAAATGTATTCGATGCATTTTGTCCCTCAAGAAACATCTGCAAACCTTTTGAAATATTAAAAACGATGCATCATTTACATCCTTTTTTACTTGCTAGCAGACTTCGTCTGCACTATTTTGTTACAATACTATGTTTGTTGGCACATCACTGCTGCAAACTGTTGATCAGGGGAATAGTGTGAAACCAGCAGCATGATGGGAATCATGTCGCCCATGTGCTTATGACAGTTTGTAATAGTGTCGGTCGACTAGATTTTTTAAAAAGCAGGAGGACAGTGTTGATGGTGGCCAAGTAAAGTGATCCATGTATCCAGACCACAGTGTAATAATGACAGGGTACATAACAACACATCTGCTACACAGCCTCCACATGATCTGTATACAGACAGAGGAGGAACTACACCACCACTAAAGACACTCACTACAGTCAGAGAAGAACAATGTCTGTCTCTTCTTATGATTCACAGTCAGCTCATCAATCACAGTGTCAATGTTCAGTGGAACTATTTCTATTTTGAAACACTGAAACTGTAAAATCACTTTCCTTAAACTAACTGTGGCATCACAGTCTGAGCTTTGATGGTGAGTGATGTCACCCAAAGATTTCTGTGATTGGTCAGGACTAAAACAAATTTAACCACTACAAAAAAGCTGATGTCAGACAGGTTGGATTATTAAAACGATGACAGTTCAGTCTGAGCAGCCTATATGAAGATCACTGTGTCTAATAAACTACATCAGGTCAGGTGATTCTACCTGTTCTCAGCAGAACGCTCCTCGCATAGTCCACATACGTCTTCAGCCGCTGTGGATACATCTGGGTAAAAGCAGTCTTATAGTGTCGTCTCATAACTTCATTAGCATCCCATATGGGTTTGGCGATGTCAGCCTCAGGTCTGAGAGCAATCCATGTTAATGTATTTGAGTCCAATGCCAAGAGGTCTTCTCCATCATAACCAAACTGAGAGAAACCTTTGACCTCTCCAGTCTCATCATCCCACTCACAGCCACTCACCCTCTGTAAAACATGGACACCTGAGACAGAGACAGAGACTGTAATTAACACTGATTCATAGATGAAACATTCGGTGGAAAGATGATCTTAAAAACATTGTACATTGTGTAAAGACTGCTGTTTCTTTAGTAATGTTCTTTCATGAATCATCAGATTGTTATCAGTAGTTTGTGTTTAACAGCTTCAGCAACAAGTCTAACTAGCAGCTGATTAATGTTGACGTGATGAATGACAGGTAGTGGCTGGACCACTGAAGACAAACTGAGATGATGGTTTACTTTACATGAATCTCTATTTCAGGTTATGTGTAAAATGATGTTAGAGTTTGAACTGATTGGTATCTTGAGGCCCTGGGTCACTTTACAACTAAGATGCAGAACAATAAAAGGTTAAACAGGCTATAACATGTTACATACTGTACCTCCAGTTTGGTTGAAGAGACGCATCAAACTGTTTGTGAAGTCTCTGAAGAAGTTTGGAAAAAAATGGAAACATCTTTGTCTGTACCACTCCAACCGATCAGGATACTTTGTGAAGAATGATTTAACAATGTCCTTTACATCCATCGTCTGGTTGTCACAGTACACCGTCTGAATTTCATCAACTTCTACAGTCAGCACAAGTTCTGGGATGTTTGGGATTCCAGTTGATGCAGTTACGAAAAACTTCAGGGAGTGTAGCACTGCAGGACAAAAAAAGGAGCTTATAATAACACTAATCATAAATATGAAGCTAAGAGAAGATGTATTGTATTTCAATGTAATGTGCAGAACAAACAGCCTCCATTCAGTGTGAACACACACTCGTCATCACCACATTCAGAAATATGATGAAGTCAGGATGATTCAGTTAAAACAGTCTGATCAAGGTGAAACAAAGATGAAACTAAAGTTGGAGGAAAGAGTTGAGTGGACTGTGAAGTTTAAAGAGTTTCAAGGGACATGCGGCAGGATTTGTGAAAAAATAAACATGCATTTTAAGTTTTTAAATGCTAATGGGTGATGAAGCGTTCAAAACCAAAAAGAATGAGCCCACCCACGTATCACGTATCGTATAACAGGCTGTGTGCTGCATAATGTACTGCAATTCGTGGTCCGAATTTCCCGCGCAGTCCTGCGGACGTGACGTCAGATGACGCTGAATGCGCATCCTTGACGGCTTGGATACAGGAAGAAGACAAGCACGGTGGACCCAAACTAGTGTTTGGATAGTAATGGATTCTGCTCCGGCCAGAAAACGACCCACCACCACACAAAGTCCACTAAAAAGTCATACTAAGAAGAAAACAAAGGTTTTATCAGCAGCAAGTCATGTGTCGAAACGAAATTACGACCAAAGCCGGGCCGGCACCAAAATAAACATCGGATACGCACTCGGCTCATGGAGGCAGCTTCAACTTGAATTGGGACTGAAAACAGATGCTGACATGGCTCATTTCCTAGTGACCAGGTAAGAAAACATTACAGGTCATGTTTAGAGCTTGATTTGAAAATCATATAAGATCACAGAGGACTCGGAGTGACCTAACGTGCAAAGTAGCGTTAGCTGCTTACAAGTAACTTAGTCCACCGCTGTGTAACACTGAATAGTTACAGACTGTGCATCAGGCCCGGTTCTAGACTGCCTTGATTGGGGGGGCAGTAAGAAATGCTGATTGGTCACCAACTGCTACTGTGTTGAGTGCCATAGGGATGACGTTTATTTGTATGCCTACTAGTCTATGATGCCATCCCAGACGTAAGCATCGCCGATACGCTGTGGTTCCATCGGCAAAGCTCTAACGGGAATTATTTTTCTGGATTGACAAAGAAAACAAATTTTTGATGTCAGTTTACTAACATATTTTGACGGACGCAAGTGGAACTGTAATTTTAACACGAATACTTTATTTGCAGTATAAAAACAATCTAATGATATTAAACACAACACACACAAACTGAATAATATAATTCTATGCAAAGACCTATTGCTATCCAGTCCTGCACACTGCACCTGTACCTGGCACTGTTTTTTTGGTGGTTCCTGCGCCACTTTCCTCCTCCTCCTCTTCCTCCTCCTTCTCCTGTCCCTCCTCATCTGTCTCTTCCTCCTCCTCACTCCTATGACTGGCACTATCCTGTCCCTCTGCCTCAACTCCATGACTGACACTGGCCTTGTCAGCTAATAATAATAACAGCAACAATGAAAAATGTTATGGCACTTTTGCAAAGAATTCACAGTGTTAGAACACACATACAATATAAAAATCAACATAACAAAAGCGTCACACACACACACACACACACACACACACACAAATGAATTACTCACTTTAATGTATTTTTCTTGAGCTGGTAAAAATAGCTATATATCAATGTAGAAACAGAACAGGAAAACAGGATGTATAGCCTATATATTCAAATATTATCTTTTTAACTTTGAACACAGACTCTCTCCTGAAATATGTTTTCTTTTGCAATAAGGAAATGTGTGCGTTTTTCTGGTGAGCCAGTATGGATTTAATTTTTAATTGATAAAGCAGATTAATGATTTATGCACGTATGGTGTAACATTGCTGATAGGCTACCTTTAATGTTCTCTGTAGGCTTTACACGATCAGGACTTCTGGGGCCGATCACCGATTAGTGAGTTTAAATAAACCCATAACCGATCACGATCAAAAAACTTTATTGTCACTATGTGACGGACAATAAAGTTTTTTGAATCTTGAATCATTAGCTAGCAACATCATCACTAGCAAACAAACATGTTGGTGCCCTCGAACTTTTTCGGAGTAAATGAGAGACAGATAATACACAAGCCATCTGCAATCTATGCAATAGGAGCATCTGCAAAAACTTTCAACACGACAATGACGTCACTGATCGGATCGATGAATTAAGACATTACGGCCGATGATCTCACAAATTGCACAAAATGAATGCAAAATATTGGCCGATCAGATCGGCGGAAAGCCTGGTTCTGTGTGCCCTGAACACATCCAAAAACACAAACTGGAGTTCTCAACGGGCCTGAAAATTACAACCCGACCCGACGCAGCCCGACATACCGGCGAAGCTGCTGGGTCCCGGGTCGTAGCTGGTCTGGCTGACTGCATAGATATCTATAAGAAAGGCTGTGTTTATAGGCTAGTGTTTATATATATCTATGGCTGACTGTAGCCGCGCTGACCTTCGCCCCTTCACCACGGAAAAGCTCGGTTAATTTGGCGCATTTGGCTGCTTATTTGCCCTTAATTTTTCTGCTCCACCCATCTCTTTCTCTGGCTTCTTTCTTTTTAGCATGTTTACTAATTTGAATTTATCCCGCTCCTCTCTCTTTTATATCTTTTTTTAAACATGAAAGTAACGGTTTAATGACTGACTGAGCGGCTGAGCCAATCACATTTCAATAGAAACAAGGATCAGCTCAAGTTGGGAGGGGCCGATCGTATCCCCCCCCCTTAATATGCAAAATATTGGATTGACCCAGTCTGACGTTCAACTCTGTGCCACCTGCGGCCGTCTTATGGGTTCTTTTTTTTTTTTTTTTTTGATTTTCCGAATGAAGCAGGGTCGGTTTGGTGGGGCAGTCGAAGCATTTGGGGGGGCATTGCCCCCCCGTGCCCATGCCTAGAACCGGGCCCGCTGTGCATGTTCCACGGTCCTTTAGTCTGAAACTGAATAGTTAGAAATATGTCCCTTTATATATGGGACCGAAAGCCCAACCTGTTATCCGGGAGGTGACGTTAGCAGCTGGCTGTAGCCACAGGCTAACGGTGTGTTTGTGTCTGTGTAGTAACATTAGCTGCTAACACACAGCAGTCCCGTATCAGATACGATGTTTTTGTCCCCCAATATGCGTCTTTGCTTTCGCCTGTGCCTTTCAGACTCGCCGCTTGTGTGTCGCTACACACAGCGAGCCGGCTTCCCGGCTGCTTCATGTGTGTAGGGGATAAGGCTATCCCTTACACACAGCACAGTTAGCAGTTGTAAGCTACCAACGTCATTCCGCGGAGGCATGGCGGAGGTCTTGCACTAAACAGTTACGTGAACAGCGAGTAAAGAAATAACAGTGTCACAGCATAAGCTGCTGTGAACAGCTCATGTGCGCTCCAGCACCGGCTTGGCTGATGGCTGCAGTTACCCTAATGGCCGTCTTGTCACTATTGAGTCTTGTTTCTTGATCCTGCCTCATGTCCCTTTAAAGGTTTAAAATGTGATCTTACCTGCTGATGAAACGTGACAGAAGAGAAGCAACAACAATAACGTTCTCATCTTGATTTGATGAAGACGAGTGAATGAAGGACTGAGCTGGATCAGCTGTTTCCTGTTATTTTATCCTGGCAGAGGGAAGTGAGAGAGTTTCTGTCCTGAGAAGGAAAATAATCCAAACCGCCTGTCAGTGATCCAGTCCTCGCCAACACTCCTCACATATAGTTTTACCAGTGTCATCAGCTTTTCCAGTGAACTGCTTCACTTCCTTCCTTTTTTCATTTAACTATTGTCATGAAAAAAACAAAAAAATCAAAACAGCCTCGAGTCAGAGATTGGGTCTGACTGAAAGAATTTGTGTTGTCTGAGCCTGTCTTTTAGTTCAAGTGAGCGACACTTGATGGTAAAACTTGCATTCATGCTGGTATCTTTTTAAAGTGAGTTGGATTTAAATCACCCTCATGAATGAACCATACATCAATAATTGTCCAATTTTACACATTAACCATGATGATAAAGATACAGGGAAATAGAGATTCGTGAAAAAAGAACAGCATACTGTCAATATTTTAGAGACTCCTCAACTTTGCACAAATCATGTTTAAGGGAAGCTCGTGTCAAGTCAGCTCCTCCACAGGCCACACCTGGGTTTAATGGTTAAACTGTGTGATGGTAGAATCAGCTGATTTGAGCCACTTTTTGGTGAATGATTTTAAAGACCATCTAAACCCATGGTGGGTCGTTTAACCTCTCACACAGACATCAGCAACATCAGTACATTCCACATGTTTTTATTCAATGAGCCAGTTATCAACAGGTGAGAAGGACTATTTCTATAGAATCATGGTGCAATTACCATGTAGATGTTATTGAAGGATGAGCACCAAACAGTCAGGAATCACACAGAAACAGGTGATATTGATTATTCAGAGTATTATATAGTAACATTTAATTATTTTCTCTCAGGGTTCCTCTGTGTTTAAGTCATTTCTATGATTGTTGTATGTCTCTTGTACATTTAATTTGTGTTAACCGTCAGCTCAAATCACTGCTGTGAAAAAACATGTTTCAACATGTATCTCAGTCTCACTTTGTTTCTCTTTCTTTCTAAACGTATCTTATGACCTCCTCACAGGTGAAGCGTTACAGGACATCAGTCAGTCAGCTGTTTAGTTGTCAGAAGGCTCCTTTAACAGAGATACTGGCTCACTGTTTAATCTCTAACTTCAGTGTTCATGCTAAGCTAAGCTAACCTTGTCTGGGAGCTAACTGCTCAGAGTTCACATTGAAATCAATCTCCTCATTCAAATCCTCTGTGAGAATACTGAATATTCAGGTAATATATTGAAGTGTCGTCACAAATGAGCATGTGGACCAAACTTTTTAAAACGTGAGGATTTTATTGAAAAGACAAACATCAGCACAAAAAGAAAGAACAACACATTTGAGTTTAACATTCATTCATGTTCATCAGTGTAAAGGAATTTACATGTTTAGTCCCGTTAGTTCATAGTCGTAAATTTGTCAATATACATCTCCCACTCTGCTCACTGCTCATACGAGAGACGCACTGGCTCCATGATAGACCAAACTCCATATTCTCCATCTATAGATCAGTGCAGCAATAAACTATTTTTGGAGGCTAACCCCGAAGGTAGCATCGCCCTGGTTCACTCCACAAGAAGTCTATGGGATTTTTTAATTTGATTTTAGAAAATCCCAGAAAATAATCTCTGTGACAAACACAAATTTATGATTCTTACATGTTTTGTTTGTAACTAAAGTCTGGTCACACGCTGTCCTCTGATTGTTTTGAGTAAGAATTCGACAGAAAACAACAATTAATAAAACGACCAATCAGAGTCATAGAACATAGAACAGCCCCACCAACATTACTTATATTGCAAGAAGCCATATTTTACTCTTTTACTGTCTTTTAGTTCATCAAAGCTAAATAAAGTGACACCAGGAGAGTCACTGAGTGTGTTTGTCATTCAGGTCTCTGGATTCAGCTGCTCAGAGAGCTCTGTGCTGTTGTCAGGAGCTGCAGGTCAGAAACAAACATCCTGTATTGAACTTTTATAAACAATAAATACAGGAAACAGTGTTGAAAAGGTTAATCTGCACAATAATGTGAAACATGTTTTAATCTAAAACATGAAGTGTGAGTCAGATCAGCTGAAATAGAACCAAAGTAAGTTTTACTTACAAGATGGAGGGCTGATGGCTGAAATCAAAACAAGACAAATAATTTCAGTCTCAGTTGTAAATGCCAGATTATCTTTAGTCACTTTATTCCTCTCTTCTACTCAATCAGACTGAGTATCTGTTTATACTCAGTCTGTTTAGTGCTGACTGTATTTACTTTCTCTGATGCTTGTTTTAATTTAGCAACCTGAATAAAAGAAATCAACTCAAAGACAGAAATCAAAGTACTGAAATTTCTCTCTCACCTTTCTTCTTTTTGTAAATGATGAATCCAGTAGCACCGATGAGAATGAGAGCAAGAACAACAACTGCAGCAGTGACGAAGACGGTCATGTTACTGGGCTTCACTGTTGAATACAATAAATTAAGACTGATGCAGATGAAGCAGGTTAGAACAAATTCAAACAATTAATAAGGTTATTATTACTTTTTTTTCAGCATGAATTCCCATGCACTCCCCCTCAGCACCCTCTGATCTCACTCTTACCCCAGTTGGTTCTGATCTGATCTTTCTCCAGTTTGGTGATGATGTCGTCCTTCACACCAGAAAGCTGAAACACACAGTCGTACCTCGTCCAGTCTTCAGGTGTGACTGATGAAAGGTCCAGGTCAACACTCATCTGGAAGGTTCCATCATGGTTGGGGAGGATCTCTCCGTGGTCCACCTCCTCATGAAGCTCCTCTCCATCTCTCCTCCAGACGAGTGAGGCTCTGTGAGGGTAGAAACCTGTAGCGAGGCAGCTGACTGGAGAGGAGGGAGTCTTCTGGAGGAGAGACACTGAGGGAAGCTCTGGAGAGTAAAGAGAGAGACATTAAAGAGGAGAGAGAGGAAAAGAAACAAGGTCAAAGAAAGATGTAGAAATTACATTTGGAATCAATAACAGAAGATGTCAAAGTGCTTTCAAGCAAATGTTGAACAAATGTATTGGATGCATTTTGTTCCTCAAGAAACATCCGCAAACCTTTTTGAAATATTAAAAATGATGCATCATTTACATCCTTTTTTACTTGCTAGCAGACTTCGTCTGCACTATTTTGGTACAATACTATGTTTGTTGGCACATCACTGCTGCAAACTGTTGATCAGGGGAATAGTGTGAAACCAGCAGCATGATGGGAATCATGTCGCCCATGTGCTTGTGACAGTTTGTAATAGTGTCGGCCGACTAAATATTGATTTTTAAAAAAGCAGGAGGACAGTGTTGATGGTGGCCAAGTAAAGTGATCCATGTATCCAGACCACAGTGTAATAATGACAGGGTACATAACAACACATCTGCTACACAGCCTCCACATGATCTGTATACAGACAGAGGAGGGAACTACACCACCACTAAAGACACTCACTACAGTCAGAGAAGAACAATGTCTGTCTGTTCTTATGATTCACAGTCAGCTCATCAATCACAGTGTTAATGTTCAGTGGAACTATTTCTATTTTGAAACACTGAAACTGTAAAATCACTTTCCTTAAACTAACTGTGGCATCACAGTCTGAGCTTTGATGGTGAGTGATGTCACCCAAAGATGTCGGTGATTGGTCAGGACTAAAACAAATGTAACCACTACAAAAAAGCTGTGTCTAATAAACTACATCAGGTCAGGTGATTCTACCTGTTATCAGCAGAACGCTCCTCCCATAGTCCACGTACGTCTTCAGCTGCTCTGGATAAATCAGAGTAAAAGCAGACTTATAGCGTTGTCTTAAATCTTTATCAGTGTCCCATATCTGTTTGGCGGTGACAGCCTCAGGACTTAGAGCGATCCATGTAAATGTTTTTGGATCCAATTCCAAGAGGTCTTCTCCATCATAACCAAACTGAGCAAAACCTTTGACCTCTCCAGTCTCATCATCCCACTCAAGGCCATGCACCTCTTGTAAAACATGGACACCTGAGACAGAGACAGAGACTGTAATCAACACTGAGTCACAGATGAAACATTCAGTGGAAAGATGATCTTTAAAACCCTGTACATTGTTTGATGCTGTTGAGACCCAAAGATAAAGTCATTTTAAAAATTAACTCTGAGCTGAACTCAGTTTTCCAGAATTCCCTAGTTTTCATACTTAGGTGCAAAGACTGCCAAGAGACCCAGCTTTGAGCTACTATTGGTCAGGGTGACAAACCCCCCACTAAACAGATGGTCAAAACTTCTTCCTTTATTCTCGCTCTTCTCAACCCTTCCCCCCACGGGGCTGCCTGCCTGCCTCAAGTTCTCTTCTGCTGGATTCTTCTGGGACCTGCTAAGAGCCACCAGCTGCATTTCTAGCAGGCCCAAAGAACTTCTCCTCACTGCAGCGACACAAGGTCCTACTAGTATTTCAGATCAATCAGCACCAGCAGCTGCGACGCAATGCTTGCCAGCAAACTACACAATCCAAGGAACACAAAGCAAGTTAGTATCGAGCTCCTACCCTGCAAAGGAAGGGGGCGACCAGTTTCCTCCATCTGTTGTCTTATATCAGACCTTGCACAGTAAGAACAGCATTGTTCAACATTGGAATTACAACCTTCTCCTGCTTGGCTCATCAGCCAAGGAACCACCAGCACCTTTTCTTCAAAGACTCATAACATTGAACTTGGCCTAGATAGCATAGCATAGCACGGCTAAGCACAGGACTCCTACCTCTGGTTGATGTAATGCACATGTGTTCAATCTATGTGTTTGTTCACTGTTTGGGTGTTATTGTGATCTCATGTCAGGTTGTTGGTAATTTGCTTTGCTACACGGCTAATTTGACATTAGTTGAATTATGCTTCACACAGACTTAGTGTCTTTGCATGTGTTGCACCCTCAACAATGACGGGCCAAATTATTTATTATTTATTATTTATTAACACTGTCCACGGTTCAAAATCAAGTACAATGGCTGGACAACTGAAGACTAACTGATATGATGGTTTGCTTTACATGAATCTCTATTTCAGGTTATGTGTAAAATGATGTTAGAGTTTGAACTGGCCCTGGGTCACTTTACAACTAAGATGCAGAACATTAAAAAGTTAAACAAGCTATAACATGTCACATACTGTACCTCCACTTTGGTTGTAGAGACGCATTAAACTGTTAGTGTAGGATTTGAGGTTTGGCAAAAAGTGGAAACACTGTTGTCTGTACCACTCGAACTGCTCAGGATTCTCTGTGAAGAATGATTTAGCAATGTCCTGTTTTACTTCCAGCCTTTTGTTGCTGTCACAGAAACCCACCAGAAGTTCATCAACTTCTACCGTTTTCACAAGTTCTGGGAGGTTTGGGATTCCAGTTGATATAGTCATGAAATGCGTCAGGGAGTGTAGCACTGCAGGACAAACAAAGAAGCTCATAAATAACACGAATCATAAATAAGATGTTCAGTGGAAATATAAACATGATATGAAGTGTGTGTGTGTGTTTGCTGCAAAGGAGCAAAATGCAAAAGTTGTAAATGTAATGTGCAGAACAAACAGCCTTCATTCAGTATGAACACACACTCGTCATCATCACTCAGAAATATGATGAAGTCAGTATGATTCAGTTAAAACCGTCTGATCAAGTTGAAGCGAAAGTAAAACTGAACTTGGAGGAAAGAGTTGAGTGGACTGTGAAGTTTAAAGAGTTTAAAGGTTTAAAATGTGATCTTACCTGGTGATGAAACATGACAGAAGAGAAGCAACAACAATAACGTTCTCATCTTGATTTGATGAAAACAAGTGAGAGAAGGACCGAGCTGGATCAGCTGTTCACTGTTCTCGCAGAGGGAGGAGAGAGAGTTTCTGTCCTGAGAACAACAATAGTCCAAACTGCCTACAAGTGACCCAGTCCTCACCAACACCCCTCACATACATTAGAGTGTTAACATTGAACAATACAGCCATTATCTTCAAACAGACCCGACCACAGAGCCTGTGGATCAGCTTTTCCAGTGAACTCCCTCACTTTGTTTTTCATTTGACTATGGTGAAAAAAAGGACAGAAACAAACAAACAGGACTGAACAGATTCAGAGTCAGAGACTGTGTCTGATTAGAGAATCTGTTTTTTCTTATCTCTGAGTTCAAGTGAGCGATGCTTGATGTCTGTCCTGACTGGAGGTTGGTGGATGATTCCCACATTTTTTCTCTCCCCTGTGAAGAGCTCAGATTCAGTACATCCTGCAGACCCATTCATGGGCGGGCCCCAGCGGGCCATCCAGGAATTTGGTACTTCCAGGAGAATTCAGCATTATTATTACTGTAATCATACCACTATCTTGCAACATTAGTTAGATAGAATTGGCTCCCTTTTATATGATTATATGGTGAAAGTCCTCCCTCAGCTGGTGATCTGGGAGACTCAAGAAATCAGGAAATGTTTTCACCAGCAGTAACTTAACAGCATGATGTAACAAACAGTTGAGTTAATTTAAGTATTTCAAATTCATTCTTTTAGCAGGTTTATTAATAAATACAGAGCAGCTGGAAGTTAATGTTTCTTCCTCTCCTTTTTACTTACTAGATCCCAACAGCACACAAACCGATTCTTTTTCTGTATTTGAATTTGAGTAGCAGCTCCACATTAATTAAACTCTCTTTAACTTTGCTTTAATAAGCAGAGATGGATTTTAATGGTGCAACAGAGCTCTGCTTAATTCTAAATCTGGATTTAATCATTTGAAACCTACCCAGAGGAAACAAAAGTTGGAGAACAGATCTTAGTAGGATCTCATTCATTTCTCCTAGACAACTGTGAGATTTATGTGAGCCCAAAGTGAGGCTGTGGCTCGTTTCTCCTGTTTCTCAATTGTTTCTCCCAGGAAACAGGTGCACAAAATCTCCACTCGGGCTCCCTGTAAGTTTCAAAGGAGATCTCATCAAGCTCTCAATGAAGTCCCAGATTGTCTCAATTCTTGTGTCTCTATTTGATCTCAGGCAGAGACATCAGAGAGCTCTCTTTATGAAATCAGTCTACTCTCATCGCAGTCTCCTCAATTCATGTATCTCCAAAGGAGGTCTCAAATAAAGCTCCGTCATGTCTTAAGTCATGCTCCTGTTGCTAGCTGTCATGTCTCGCCTATAGCTCCTAAGGAATTTTAGGAGAAACAAACGAGAAATGTTTGAGACCAAAAAAGACTACAACGAGACTGAAGTGAGGACTCTCATTTCAGTCTCGTTTCAGTCCATCGTCCCCACATGAGGACATTTTTTTTATTTCTTCCTGTTCAAAGATGACAGCCCTGTTCTTTATGACCCTTATCTCAACAGACCAGAATTATACACACAGCGTTCAGATTAGGCCTGCACGATTAATCGCATTTTCATCGTCATCGCGATATGAACGTGCGCGATAAACCCATCGCAAAAGCTGGTCTGAAGTGCAATAAGTTTTGTTTACATCAGCCATGCTTTCACACTCAGCGTGCTGAAATTTGGCCAATCAGATGAGGAGGCAGGAGAGCAGAGCGGTGAAAATGGCGACGAAACGCTTGTGGCAAAAAGAAATAGCAGCTCTGCGGTTTGGAGATACTTTGGATTCAAGCCAGAAGACAATTTACAGACTCAGGTACTGTGCAGGACCTGCAGAACAGTTGTAGCAATGTCCAGAGGTAACACCACCAACCTCCATCACCACCTGCTGCACCACCATAAAGACCTGCACGAGCAATTTAAGGCCAGTCAGTCTAAAGCGCAAACGTCGAGCAGCAGTCAAGTAACGCGACCATCACTGCAGCAACGGTAACATGTGTAAATTAATGTTATAAGGGTTTTGATCAATAAAAGCATGCTCAAAAACATTTTTTTCTATTTTTTTTATTTAATTGTCATCAGCTATTAAGTGTTTAAGAGTACCTCAGAGCAGGGAATCTGTTAATGCAGAAAAATCTGAAAGACACAGGAACTGTATGCAAACTTAAATATTTTCTTATTTATCGCAAGTCATACCGTCATCGCAATATTGGAGGGTGTCATCGCACATCGCACATTTTGCTCATATCGTGCAGGCCTAGTTCAGATCACTCAAAGAAAACATTCAAACACTTTAAATGTGAAAATGTGTGGGAGAAAAATACCATCAGACTTTATTAATGCAAGAGCAAAAGGAAATATTCAGAACAGTAATGAATTAATTAGATTATTATAACCACAAGGAGAACTTAGTAAATACAAGTGGGAAGACAAAACCCAATAACATACACTACCAGTCAAAAGTTTGGACACACCTTCTCATTTAATTGTTTTTTTATTTTATTTTCATGACTATCTACATTGTATATTCTCACTGAAGGCATCAAAACTATGAATGGACACATATGGAATTATGTAGTAAACAAAAGCACTTGTTGGCTGCTTTGCCTTCACTCTGCGGTCCATCTCATCCCAAACCATCTCGACTGGACAAGTCAGGTGACTGTGGAGGCCAGGTCATCTGGCGCAGCACTCCATCACTCTCCTTCTTGGTGAGATAGCCCTTACACAGCCTGGAGGTGTGTTTGGGGTCCTTGTCCTGTTGAAAAATAAATGATGGTCCAACTAAACGCAAACTGGATGGGATGGCATGTCGCTGCAGGATGCTGTGGTAGCCATGCTGGTTCAGTGTGCCTTCGATTTTGAATAAATCCCCAACAGTGTCACCAGCAAAGCACCCCCACACCATCAGACCTCCTGCTCCATGCTTCACGGTGGGAACCATGCATGTAGAGACCATCCGTTCACCTTTTCAGCGTCGCCAACCAAAGCACAGATTTCCACTGGTCTAATGTCCATTCCTTTTGTTTCTTGGCCCAAACAAATCTCTGCTGCTTGCTGCTTTTCCTTAGTAGTGGTTTTTTAGCAGCTATTTGACCATCAAGGCCTGATTCACGCAGTCTCCTCTGAACAGTTGATCAGTTGATGTAGAGATGTGTCTGCTACTAGAACTCTGCGTGACATTCATCTGGGCTCTAATCTGAGGTGCTGTTAACTTGCAATTTCTGAGGCTGGTGACTCAGATGAACTTATCCTCATCAGCAGAGGTGACTCATGGTCTCCCTTTCCTGTGGCAGTCCTCATGTGAGCCAGTTTCGTCATAGCGCTTGATGGTTTTTGCGACTGCACTTGGGGACACATTCAAAGTTTTTGCAATTTTCCAGACTGACTGACCTTCAGTTCTTCAAGTAATGATAGACTGTCGTTTCTTTTTACTTAGCTGATTGGTTTGTGCCATAATATGAATTCTAACAGTTGTCAAATAGGGTTGTCAGCTGTGTACCAACCTGACTTCTGCACAACACAACTGATGGTCTCAACCCCATTAAGAAGGCAAGAAATTCCACAAATGAACCCTGACAAAGCACACCTGTAAAGTGAAAATGATTTCAGGTAATTACATCATGAAGCTCATTGAGAGAAGGCCAAGGGTTTGCAGCGCTGTCAACAAAGCAAAGGGTGGCTACTTTGAGGAATCTAAAATATGAAACGTATTTAGAGTTATTTCACACTTTTTTGTTTACTACATAATTCCATATGTGTTCATTCATAGTTTTGATGCCTTCAGTGACAATCTACAATGTGAATAGTCATGAAAATAAAGAAAAATCATTAAATGAGAATGTGTGTCCAAACGTTTTCAGTGGCTGAGGAGGACTTTAACACTGGACCAGTGTCAAACTAAAAACAGGCTTTTTCACTTTGAAGTCCAGACAAGCTTTACATTGGATATATCAACTTATATTCTAACACAGATGGACTTCACTTTGATAAACTCATCTGAACATATTTTAACACAGCTCCTGTCTAATAGCATCACTACAGCGACTCACTGCCTTTGTTTGAATTGATGTAATATTCTTTACTTTTTTGAAAGTATTGTGTTTAGAGAACGTTTCATAAAGAGGAGCGGTCTCAAAGGAGTCTAAACACACCTGAGATGATTAGCGTTTTAAAAATGTGCTCAAAAATGTTTTGTCCCTTTTGTAACAACACATTTAATCATATAAAGAACTAAATTTCTATCCTGTATAAAGACACTTTCTATTGTAGCCCTCTCACTCAACTCTGTTTTATGATTTTTATGAATACCTCTTTTATGTATCAGCCTGCATGGGAGCCAATTGGTGAGAGCTACTAAAATGTATAATTTGGGATGTTTTACAATAATTAACACAAAAAACCTGAACCTTGTGGCTCTTATCTTTCTCCTTTGTTTTGAATCATCTCATAACCAAGAAATATGCACACATTAGAAACCTTCACAATAGTAGTACTCCAGGTTTTTGTACTGTTTCAGTTGGTACCAGTGATGGCGCGCATGCGTGAGTTTATATAGAAATAACTGTTGAACCCGCAGGTCAGGATACTCACCCGAACCACGGAAAAGCGATCCAGCAATTTCCTCCAAAACCTCTTCCCAGAGGCAGCGACGTGACCAGAAACCCGTCCCGAGGCTCGGTCCGTCACCGACTCCTCCGTCCTGCAGCAGCTGTGTCAACGTCCAATGTCCAACCTCGTCCGCTGCGTCTCCTGATTAGCAGTTAGCGATGCTAACCGCTAGCAACAGTCCCATCGTTGTCTTCAGTTAGCGCCAGTAACGAGCCCTCACTTCTAAAACATGCTCGGTTACACTCTTAACAAAATAAGCAGTCGCGCAAACTTCCGGTTGATAACAATAAATAATACTTTTCAATAAAGTTATTTTAAAGTGCATATTGCAGGTTAGACACCCCCTTACACCAATGTTTAGAAAAATAATGTAGGAACAATTTTTTCTTAAAATTATATTTATACATACTGTATTGAGGCTTCTAGAGCCTTTTTTGTGACAAAACTTTACTTCCCCATTTGAAAACGCTTGACCGGAAGTGACGTAGGCAGAGGGAGAGCGGTCAGTTTTAACAATAGGAAAACAATGGATCCTGGTGCAGATTCTGACCCAGAGGAAACTGTAAGTGCATACAGTTACACATACGACGGACCGCAGCCCTACAATTATGAGCCCGTTATGCGCCCCAGAGAGCAGGGAGAGACCAGGGGGAGAATTCATGGCCAGAGGAGAGAGATTGAGCAGTGGTGCCAGGACAATCAGTGGAGAGTAGGGCAGGTGAGAGACCAGTGTTAGCTTATACGCATTAGCTAAGATATGAAATACTGTGCTCACATCACAATATTTTACAGATTGCTGTCGTGTATCTGGCAATAAAAAACCTAGTATTGGTCATCTTATACAGGACTGAGTATTAATAGCCTACTTACCAACAACAGAAACTAAAGAGCTTGTTTACGTCCTGTCTCATACTCGTTGATATCCGCCCACACTACGTGGTAGCGCTTTACTTTACCGTCCGAGAAAGAGAGAGAGAGAGGGAGAGAGAGAGAGAGAGAGAGAGAGACTGTCTTGATGCACATTGCGTTATATTACTGCGTTACAGCAAATAGTAGTAGTAATTACGTTACTCCCAACACAGTAAACAAGACTTACAGTGCACAGTTCACGTTTACGCCGAGCTGAGTCTCTGTCGGCTCCGTGACCGTGTCTCCCGCCGGCGGCAGGACCAGGCGCTGCTGCTGACAGCGGTCCTGATGAAGCGGTGGACACTGAAGGCACCGCACCAGGTGAGAGTCGCACCTGGTTCTTGCTTCAGCATCCCATGTTGAACTCCATCAGATCACTTGGATAATAATCCTCCGGTCTAAAGTGCGCGCCACACACGACCGCGTTTTTCGTTGCTGATGCAGCGGTCAAGTCTCGTCTCTTTAGCTGCACAAAACATACCCAGGCACGGAAGAGAGCCCCGTTTTTTTTTTGTTAGGAAACCGGTGGACTTGGTGTCCCGACAGGCTGGAGTTTGTGCAACCTCCAAACGCCATAATTTACCATTTTGAAGGTAAATCAACGCAATCCAAAACTACTGAAAACACACTGACTCACGAAAACACAACCGCTCTCACCTACTGCCACACTGACGGCAGCGCCTAGCCTAGCATACAACTCCCTCTCGTTACGTAATATGACGCGATGTTGGAAAAAAACGTTTTTTTGGCGCTTTGCTCAAAACTGTCACTTTTTGGGTTAAATTTGTGCCTTAATGTCTTGAAAAACATTTTAATCCTCAATCATGTTTTCAAAAGGTCATTTTTAGACCAGATTACACATGCATTTTTAAAAAATATAACCTGCAATATGCTCTTTAAAGTTTGCTCGGACTTAGCATCTTTCCGCAGCTCTGTCTCTCCTCATTTCCCCAGAGCCCGTCTACGGAGAGCCTTGGCACTTCCTATACGCCCCATTGTACCGATCTTGGTTGCAGTTCCATCAGACATCCACTGGGGGTGATCGCAGGCGAGTGCAGATTGAATGGGGGTCTATGGAGCTAGACCGCTAAATTATCTCTTTTCACCTGCTTGTCGTTGAAACATCGCAGATTTTATCGTAGATTCCGAAAGATCAATATAGATTATAGGTCAAAAGTCGAATGAATGAGTACTTATGTCCTTTCGATTTCTTACAGGTTGGGTAGTTGTTGGCCTGAACACGCTAGCATTCTGCTAATGAATGCTGATTGGTCAGTGACGGACTTGTGACTGATTACGACCAGCGACCCCCGCTCTGACGGCATCTGAAGCTAAAGCAGAGCCCGTCTACGGACTAACTAACCAACTAAAACTCTCTGTAACTCGTGTATCAACTGATAGAGCCTTACTTCTAACAACAGCAGGTGTTTTCGTTGCAGATGCCACGAGAAGCCATGATGCGAAAGTGCCGAAGTGATTCAGACACTGCCGTAAAGCAGCACCTCTGACAGTATGAAATGTGACGTCATCGCATTTTTTGAACGGCTTTTTAGGATTGATAAGTGACCTTAAAAAAATGCAATATTCATCTGAGTGTATTATCTTAGCCCCCCTTTTGAATGCAACTTTCAAATTACTTGACAAAAAATTACATCGTGAGAAAAGTGTATTCTGAGGGTAAAACCCCATAGCCTCTCATTCATTCTGCACTCTCCTGCGAGCGCCCCGCGTGGACAGAGACTATTACCGCAACCACTCCAGAAAACCGGAACTAAACAGCGAGTGCCAATTCTCTTCCTATTAGACATTCTCTGATTTCCCTCGCTTTCTCTCTAGTCCCGCCCCTCTAACAATCCCATAGGTTAATCCCTAATAAGAGAGAAAATGATTGACACCTGCCCAAACAAATGAGAACACAAACAGAAACCTGAGGCGTTCAAAGTCCTTTCAAATCATAGGACATTTTGGTATTATTCGCCACATTATACAAATATTAACAGCAGCAATACATTTATAGGCCCACATCAGAACACTTTACCCACTGAAGTAAATTTAATAAACCCATATAAACAAATTAGCACTATAAGGTGACTCTTTCTATAGAATTACAGAACAATTGTAGATGTTATTGAAGGATGAGCACCAAACGGTCAGGAATCACACAGAAACAGGTGATATTGATTATTTAGAGTATTATATATTAACATTTAATCATTTTCTCTCAGGGTTCCTCTGTGTTTAAGTCATTTCTAAGATTGTTGTATGTCTCGTACATTTAATTTGTGTTAACTGTCAGCTCAAATTACTGCTGTGAATAAACATGTATCTCAGTCTCACTTTGTTTCCCTTTCTTTCTAAACGTATCTTATGACCTCTTCACAGGTGAAGCGTTACAGGACATCAGTCAGTCAGCTGTTTAGTTGTCAGAAGGCTCCTTTAACAGAGATACTGGCTCGCTGTTTAATCACATTCACATTGATATCAATCTCCTCATTCAAATCCTCTGTGAAAATACTGAATGTTCAGTTAATATATTGAAGTGTCGTCACAAATGAGCATGTGGACCAAACTTTTTAAAATGTGAGGATTTTATTAAAAAGACAAAAATCAGCACAAAAAGAAAGAACACCACATTTGAGTTTAACATTCATTCATGTTCATCAGTGTTTAGTCTCATAAATCCATAGTTGTAAATTTGTCGATATACATCTCCCACTCTGCTCACCGCTCATACGAGAGACGCACTGGCTCCATGATAGACCAGACTCCATATTCTCCACCATCTTCCCCAGGAGAGTCACTGAGTGTGTTTGTCATTCAGGTCTCTGGATTCAGCTGCTCAGAGAGCTCTGTGCTGTTGTCAGGAGCTGCAGGTCAGAAACAAACATCCTGTATTGAACTTTTATAAACAATAAATACAGGAAACAGTGTTGAAAAGGTTAATCTGCACAATAATGTGAAACATGTTTTAATCTAAAACATGAAGTGCGAGTCAGATCAGCTGAAATAGAACCAAAGTAAGTTTTACTTACAAGATGGAGGGCTGATGGCTGAAATCAAAACAAGACAAATAATTTCAGTCTCAGTTGTAAATGCCAGATTATCTTTAGTCACTTTATTCCTCTCTTCTACTCACTCAGACTGAGTATCTGTTTATACTCAGTCTGTTTAGTGCTGACTGTATTTACTTTCTCACTTTAATTGTACTGAAATCTTTCCTTTTTCTCTCTCACCTTTCTTCTTTTTGTAAACGATGAATCCAGCAGCACCGATGAGAATGAGAGCAAGAACAACCACTGCAGCAGTGACGAGGATGGTCATGTTACTGGGCTTCACTGTTGAATACAATAAATTAAGACTGATGCAGATGAAGCAGGTTAGAACAAATTAAAGCATTCAATTAGTTTATTATTACTGTTCTTGTTCCCATGCACTCCCCCTCAGCACCCTCTGATCTCACTCTTACCCCAGTTGGTTCTGATCCGATCTTTCTCCAGTTTGGTGATGATGTCCACCCTCACACCAGAGAGCTGAAACACACAGTCGTACCTCGTCCAGTCTTCAGGTGTGACTGATGAAAGGTTCAGGTCAACACTCATCTGGAAGGTTCCATCGTGGTTGGGGAGGATCTCTCCGTGGTCCACCTCCTCATGAAGCTCCTCTCCATCTTTCCTCCAGACGAGTGAGGCTCTGTGAGGGTAGAAACCTGTAGCGAGGCTGTCAGGACTGGTGACCCGAACTCAAACGCAGACCAGAGGTAGAGTGGTTTACAGAGAATTTAATGGAGTGACACAAAAACCCGTTGTGGTGAGCGTTGCTGGAGCTTCTGATGAGTCTGAGTGAGGGAATGGGGTCCGGGCTACAGAGATCTCGGTCTGGGCTGTGCTGGCCAGCAGATCTGGGTTCAGGCTGAGAGTGAGACGGTCTGAGGTGAAAACTGGGAAAAAAAGAGTTAGATTCAGGTTTACTCATAGGAGTGGATTTCAGGTGCGCTGGCGTGTCTCATACGAGCTGATACGACGATCCGGCGGGGACTGGAAGGTCGGACTGGTCTTTATAGGAAAGTTGATTGAGTGATGAGGAACCGGAGTGCAGGAGTGCAGGAGTGATGAGATGAGCAGCAGGTGTGTGGGCTGGAGTTGCATCGACCACGCCCACCAGCAGCCCTTAGAGCATGAGAGACATAGACAGACAGACACCCAAAACAAAAACACACCAAGCATACAAAAAGGAGCAAAAGAATGCAAAAACTACATTCACCCACACACATTCGTACAGCTGCCAGATCACGGCCGGCGGGTCGTGACAGAGGCAGCTGACTGGAGAGGAGGGAGTCTTCTGGAGGAGAGACACTGAGGGAAGCTCTGGAGAGTAAAGAGAGAGATTTTAAAGAGGAGAGAGAGGAAAAGAAACAAAGTAAAAGAAAGATGAAGAAATTGCATTCGGAATCAATAACAGAAAGTGTCCACCCTCCTCTTTTCACCCCCAAGGCCCCCCATAGCCTACAGGAAGGATCACTTTGTTTTGTCAAACACTCAGAGGATCTGGAAGCAACTTAGAAAATGTCTTGTGCTCCCAAACACCTCAATGTACACCCCAATATGGCAGAACCGCGCCTTTTTTCCATCCCATACAGATGCAGCTTTTAGAGAGTGGAGCTATAAGGGTATTGTTAGTTTAAAGGACCTTTATGTTGATGGACATTTAGGTTCCTTTGAACAATTACAGTCAAAGTTCTCTCTTTCAAATTCTCAGTTCTTTAGATATTTACAAATGAGACATTATCTCCAGCAGGCTCTTAAGACATATGAATTACCACCTGAAAATAATACATTGTTTAAATCTCTTCTGGGCCCCCCTGAAGCAAAACATATGATCTCGGAGCTGGTTTGTTACTTCTCAAGCACTCTAGATACATCTACTATTAAAATAAAACAAGCCTGGGAGGGTGAGCTTGGTATTGAGATCGAGGATGAAACATGGGATGAAGTGTTAGCTAATATTAAGTCTTGCTCGATTAATGCCAGACTCCAATTGATCCAGTACAAGGTAGTTCATAGCTTACATTACTCTAAGACTAGATTAAACAGAATTTTCCCTAACCTCTCTCCACTATGTAATAAATGTAACGTCGCTGAAGGTACTCTTGCACATCTCTTCTGGACCTGCCCGAATATACATAATATTTGGTCTCTCATTTTTCAATGGTTTTCCTCTGTCTTCAATATCATTGTAACGCCTGACCCTGAAACTGCTCTGTTAGGATGCTCCAATACTTTGAAAAACTCGGATTGTAACACAAGTATTGCTTTAACCTTCGGTATGATGATTGCTAAGAGATGCATCTTGAAAATGTGGAAGTCTGATCTAGCTCCCAAGTTTGAGACTTGGTTGACGGAACTCATGAGCATTCTTAATGTGGAAAGACTGAGATATGAACTTTCTGGCAACCCCCTGAGGTTTTTAAAGATATGGAGTCCAGTGCCGGAACACACAATTAACCAATGATACTCTCCTACCCACCTACCTGATATCGTGAAACTGATGTGACTTTTGCCCCCTCTCAATTTCTTTTTTTATTTTTAATTTATTTTTTGCTTTCTTTTGCTTTTTGCACCCCTCACACCAGACAGGCTGGTGTGAGGGGTGTCAGGTGGAGGAGTCGGTGGAACATATAATCCTGATTTGCAAGGGGTATGAGACGCAGAGAGAGCTGATGAAGAGGCTTCAGGACTGCTCACTCCACTGAGATGGCTCTCCTCACGGTGACTGAATCGCTCGCTGTCGCCAGAGCCTCGTCCCACTCGTCAGTCCTCATTCTCCTTGACTTATCCTCTGCGTTTGATACAACCACTAAATCCACCTCTCCACTCTGGCTAAACTTGGCATCGCTGACTCTGCTCTAACCTGGTTCACATCATACCTGACAAATTGCACGTTTCAGGTCACATGGAATGGCTCCTTGTCCAAACCATGCTTTCTGGAAACTGGTGTCCCCCAAGCCTCAGTATTAGGACCGCTTCTGTTTTCACTATACACTAGATCACTAGGCTCTGCAATCTCATCACATGGATTCTCTTATCACTGTTATGCGACGACACCCTACTGTTCCTCTCTTTTTCCCCACCCTCCTCCAACACCCATGTTGCAACATGCATCTCAGAATGTTTGGCAGACATCTCTGCTTGGACAACTGTGCATCACCTCAAGCTCAACCTTAGTAAAACTGAACTCCTCTTCATCCCGGGGAGAGACTGCCCTTGCATGGACCTGTCTGTCACTGTCGAGGATGTCACGGTATCGCTTTTGTCGACGGCAAGGAACCTGGGCATAATCCTTGACGACAGACTGTCCTGTGCCCCCAACATCACTCCTGTGGCCCGATCCTGCAGATTTACCCTCTACAACATCTGCAGGATCCGGTCTTTCCACACAAAAGACGCGACGCAACTCCTGGTCCAAGCGCTGGTCATCTCCCGCCTGGACTACTGTAACTCCCTCTTGGCTTGACTCCCAGCTTCTGCTACTAAACCGTTGCGGTGTATCCAGAACGCTGCAGCGTGCGTCGTTTACAATCTACCCAAATTCTCCCATGTGACCCCTCCTCCGTGACCTCCACTGGCTTTCTGTTGTGGCCTGCATCCGATTCAAGATGATGGTGCTGGCCTTCAAGGCCGTCAACAGAACTGCACCCGTCTACCTCACTAACACTCGCCGTGTCTCCTGAGGACATGAGGCCAGTTGTTATTCTTCTAAACTGTATTTTAGATATTAAGACATGGATGGCAGAGAATGTCTTGCAGCTCAACCAGGACAAAACAGAGGTTTTAATTATCGGTCCTAAAGCCAAGACAGAGAAACTTCTACCAAAACTACAAGACCTTAAACCATCACAATCTGTTAAGAACCTGGGCGTCATTTTTGATTCTGAGCTTGATTTTATTCCTCATATTAAAAATACTACAAAGATAGGGTTTTATCATCTTAAGAACATAGCCAGAATCCGCCCGTTTCTCTCTCGGTCAAACACTAAGGTGCTGATGCATGCTTTTATCTCAAGTCGTATAGATTACTGCAATGCCCTGCTTTCTGGTCTTCCCAAAAAGAGCATTTACAATCTTCAGCTACTTCAGAATTCAGCCGCATGCGTGCTGACAAGGACCAGAAGGCAGGAGCATATTACGGCTGTTTTAAAATCGCTGCATTGGCTCCCTGTGCGTTTCAGGATTGATTTTAAGGTTCTCTTATTAGTTTTTACGTGTCTTAACGGTCTTGGGCCTTCTTACCTATCTGATTTGCTTTTAAATTACCAACCCTCACAGACCCTGAGGTCCTCCGGCTCCAGTCTCTTAGTCATCCCACGTGTTCGGTCAAAAACCCACGGCAAGGCATCTTTTCATTACTATGGCCCATGTCTGTGGAATGGTTTGCCGGAGAGCCTCAGGGCCGCAGAGACTGTTAATGTTTTTAAAAGCCGGCTCAAGACACACCTTTTTAACTTGGCTTTTAACTGACTTGCCTCTAATTGTTTCTGGTACTTTACTTGATCTTAGGTTGCTTTCAGGATTTATTTATTTATTTATTCTATTTTTATTTTATTTATTTATCTTATTATTCTATTTTTATTTTATTTATCTATTTTTGCTAAGGTTTTATGAACTTTATCTTAGCTTTTTAAATCGTTTTATAACTACTTTTAACTTCCTTTATTGTTGAATTTATACTACTTCCTTTTATCTTCTAGCTCCAGTGTTATCCTCAAGGGGGGCCCTCCACACCGGGAAAGTCTGATCTGCCTATGGGGTGTCACCCTTGGGGGCTGTCTCAGCCTGGATAGATGGGGCGGCACTGCGCCGTCGCTCCACAGCCATGGCGTGGGTTCCTCCGTCTGTCCTGGCTGGGTGGTTCCGGGGGGGCGCCTCATTGTGGCCACAACCAGCATGACTTCCCAACGTGGATGGCTCCCCAGCAAAAGCTTTCCTCACCTGGATCCTCAGTGCCCAGCCACATTGTATTTTAACGTGTGTATCGCAGTAGTTGTGTGTGCATGTCTGGGTATGTATGTTGAGGTGTGTACCTGCGTGTTTGCGTGTGTGTGCGTGTGTGCAAGGGATCGGGTCTTTTACTTGTTAAAGCACTTTGTGTTGCATTTTTATATGTATGAAAGGTGCTATATAAATAAATAAAGTTTGAAGTTTGAAGTTTGAACACTGGTCAGACCACTCACAAGAGCACTGACTACATCAGCTGGCCGGCTGGTACCGCCATCGCTGAGAGCAAACAAAGCCCGCTCAGCGAAGTCGCGACTCTTCTCTGTTTTGGCACCTCATTGGTGGAACGAACTCCCGACCAATGTCAGGACAGCGGAATCACTCTACATATTCTGCTAAAGACTCAAGACTCATTTGTTCAGACTTTACCTCGACCCCACATAGCATGACAGCTCACGATACTGGCTGCCTCTTGACGGAACCTGTGCGGCTAGGCTACTGAAGGGACGCAGCAGCACGGTGCAGGATCCGTTTCCTGTTCTGAACGCCATCAAACTTAATAATGTCTCTGCTGCCGTTCAAGAGATAGACTTGGAGGCTAATCACAACAGTAAAAATAAATGTCCATTCTCCACATTTGCGCCAGGCTGCTGATAGAGTCTGCTCCTTCGTGCAAATAAATCCCCATAGCGCCAATAGCACCATATTGTGGCAGCAACTTCTGGTTCTGGTTAATGACTTCCAACATCTTTGGGTGACACCCAGTTACACTGATTCTCAACTCACACATACATACATACATACATACATACTCACTCTCATTTCTATATAGATATTCGACACATACATACATACTCAAGCTCATAAATACTCAACTTGCACATACAAACATTCTCAATCTCATATATATAGATACTCAACTCACACATATTTGCATTTGCACATGCATATACGCTATTGCGAGTTTGCATGTATGGTAAGCCTGTATGTATGTATATGCTTGAAATTGTGCATGTATGTGCAAGTGCTTAATACCAGTATATATGTACGTTATATTGCCAAAAGTATTCACTCACCAATCCAAATAATTGAAATCAGGTGTTTCAATCACTTCCATGGCCACAGGTGTATAAAAGGGTTGTTTCTGGGCTGTTTCCATCAAAGGTGTCAGTGTATAGTTTGAAGATAGAAAGAATTCTGCGGAGGCAAGGCTAGGTGGAATGATAGAGCAATCTTTATTGAAACAGATCTCAAGCCTGCGTCCGAACCAGAGCGGCTGCTCCTGGTGCCTCCAAATCTGGCAAAGTTCTGCCCAATACTTTGCCCCTGTGCTCTACCAGAAATCCTCTCTCCATTGATCTTAAGAAATCTACAAGTTACCACCACCCTTTCTCTGCTTGTGCGGGCTTTTTTGAAGTCCACTTGCCCGCGCCTACTTACTTGTTCTGATTGGTCACTTTGGTGGATTTGGAGTCCATCTATCCAATAGGAGAGGAAGGGATTGGTCTGTCTCCATTTCCTGTAGAATAACTCATCTTCTGTACGTTACCTAACTCTGCTGATGTCACTCCTCACACCCTAAGAGAGACCAAATGGTCTCTCTGTTCTTATTTGGAAATGTAAACATTAAGTCAGCTCCGAACCTCTGGAGTGAGAGCCGAACTCAGCTTAGAGCCTTATATGTATCTTGTCCTTTAACTCACCCTTAACTCACACACAGAGCTGATTAATGACTCCAGGCCCCGGCACATGTAAACTCCACACTAAATACCTTTCTTAACTCACCATAAGGAAACTCAAACTATTATTGATAAATCATAGCTTAAAATGTGTCGCCGGTCAGATACTTCACAAGCACCTAGGCATGCAGACTATTTCTACAAACATTTGTGAAAGAATGGGTCGCCCTCAGGAGCTCAGTGAATTCCAGCATGGCACTGTGATAAGATGCCACCTGTGCCACAAGTCCAGTCATGAAATTTCCTCGCTCCTAAATATTCCACAGTCAACTGTCAGTGGTATTATAACAAAGTGGAAGCGATTGAGAACGACAGCAACTCAGCCACGAAGTGGTAGGCCATGTAAAATGACGGAGCGGGGTCAGCGGATGCTGAGGCGCATAGTGCGCAGAGTGCGCCAACTTTCTGCAGAGTCAATCGCTACAGACCTCCAAACTTCATGTGGCCTTCAGATTAGCTCTGAACAGTGCATAGAGAGCTTCATGGAATGGGTTTCTATGGCTGAGCAGCTGCATCCAAGCCATACATCAACAAGTGCAATGCAAAGCGTCGGATGCAGTGGTGTAAAGCACGCCTCCACTGGACTCGAGAGCAGTGAAGACGCGTTCTCTGGAGTGACGAATCGTGCTTCTCCATCTGGCAATCTGATGCACGAGTCTGGGTTTGGCAGTTGCCAGGAGAACGGTACTTGTCTAACTGCATTGTGCCAAGTGTAAAGTTTGATGGGAGGGGGATTATGGTGTGGGGTGGTTTTTCAGGAGCTGGGCTTGGCCCCTTAGTTCCAGTGAAAGGAACTCTGAATGCTTCAGCATACCAAGAGATGTTGGACAATTCCATGCTCCCAACTTTGTGGGAACGGTTTGGGGATGGCCCCTTCCTGTTCCAACATGACTGTACACCAGTGCACAAAGCAAGGTCCATAAAGACGAGTAGGGATGAACTTGACTGGCCTGCACAGAGTCCTGACCTCAACCTGACTGAACACCTTTGGGATGAATTAGAGCGGAGACTGAGAGCCAGGCTTTCCTGTCCAACATCAGTGTGTGACCTCACAAATGCGCTTCTGGAAGAATGGTCAAAAATTCCCATAAACACACTCCTAAACCCTGTGGACAGCCTTCCCAGAAAAGTTGAAGCTGTTACAGCTGCAAAGGGTGGACCCACGTCATATTAAAGCCTTTGGATTAAGAATGGGAAGTCACTTAAGTTCATATGCCAGTCAAGGCAGGTGAGCGAATACTTTTGGCAATATAGTATATGTGCAAGCCTGTCACGTGTTTATGTACGTGCAAACCTGTAAGCATGTATCTGCATGAGAGTATGCATATATGTTCAAGTGCTTGGTACCAGTATATATGTATGTGCAAGTAAAGTATATATTTTTTGGTCTACACAGCTTCTCATACTTTGCCAGCAGGACAGCCAAAAAGGTACTCTAATGCCATCAGTGAAACAGCAGTCTCTCTCTGATGCCTTCGAACAAGACCATCCTACCACTTCAGAACATGTACAGTAGGGACGGTCATTAATAAAAGATTTACAGCCCTTTTCGGTGTTGAGAGATGTGGGTTTTCGTCACCTAATGAAAACATTTTTTCACATTACATTGTGCCCTCTTGTACATCTTTCAGCAGCCAAGTTAGTCCCGACCTCCATGAAAGACATGGAAAGTCATAGAGGACGAATAGGCTACACCACACAGCCTTGCGCTCACCACAGATAGTTGAACCTCTCGCACAACCAAGAGTTTTGTCACTGTAACAGTGCACAATACGTTGGATTGGGAGATGAAGAGTCCAGCAATTTTGTCCCCTGTGTAAAAGGTAATGAAAATACAGGAATAGACAGATAACTGATATTACACTTTACATCCTGAATATAGTGAATTATGTTTACTTAAAATAGGTTGAGCACTAGCTATTTTTGAATTTATGTTTCTCTCAGATTATACATGGGTGACCAGCTGTGAGCTGTCAGAACAAAAGGGCACTTTTACTGTTTAAATAATTTTTCTTTTTATTATACCACTGACCAAAGCCAAGAGGCACTTTAGGCACGTTTCACATTTGAAATTGGTTTCAAAACCGAGGTATCACGGTCAACGAGGTCAAACTGGGGGCTAACTGTATCATTGCACCCCTAACTGGTATGAACTGTATTGGTACAACGAACGTACAAAAGATAACGCTGTAACTCCAGAGTACTTATGCTGTAAATTGCAGGCTGTAGCGTTACCCTTTATTTCATTTGGCCGTCTCAGTGCAATGGCTCTGGTACAGTGCATGCTAGTTTAATGGCATACTTGAATAAAATTGTGTTGGCATTACTGTTATTAGTTTCATCTGTGCTTTACTGTCAGAATATCTGCCATCTGTTGTTTAGATTGTCTTACAGTAACCTCCTCCTCTTTTATGTTGCTAAGGTATAAATATTACTGTCTCAAAATGCTGCCGAAACTAAAGGGAAGTCAGAAGTCACCCATGGATCAGCTTTAACATTTACGTACGGCTGTGCAAATTAGCAGAGCAAAGTTGAACGAATAAGCCAGTGAGCCAGCAGGGAAACAGTCCCAAAACATAAAGTTCATGCTTGGATTTGTCAGTCACACATTTTAACAAGTGAAGTTAGGTGAGAAAATAATGCAAGACCCAAGTGTAATGTGACTTAAGCATGTTGCAGCTTGTTTAAATAATATACAACAGATGTGCCATTAAGACAAAAAGTCAAGACTCTTTGATAGCTATGTTAAATTATCTATAGAATTACTGTGCCAATTTATAACTTATGCTAACAGTTTACCTTTCACCCAACCCCTTTGAAACCCTGGATTAGATTCAGTAGTAGTGTTTTAATTGTGCATCTATCACCAAGCAGTAAGAATATAATTAATCTATTTTTTGTATTTTGTTTTCATGAATTCTGAGATATTATAAATAAAAGACATTACACACATTTCCAGTCAAGACTTTTGAGCTCTGAACCCTGTCAACATAGATGATGGCTACATATAAGTGAATAAATCATTCAGACATTTCATTGGAGTTTGAATCCTGAAGTCTTAGAACTTTGGAATGACAATATTTTTTCAAAGCCAGTTACCTACACGATGAATATTGATGAAGTAGTAGTGTTAACCCCAAAACTAAGGCTCTGCCTCACTACATATGGCCCACTATTTCCTGCATTAGAAATGTTGGTGTTAGCTGGAAATGATGAGGTGGGGAAGAGACAGATTTGAACATAACTCCAAAGGATACCTGGCTGTTTCTCCTGTTAATGTGCAGAGTGACCTCTGTGTTTTGGAGTTCTATTGGTAATACAAAAGCTGGAGAGGTATGATAGTGATATGTGTATGATTGAATACTGAAGGGAATGGGAAATGTGTATAAGCATAGCAAAGAAATGTAACTTAGCTGTACTCTAGTGTCATGCACTTCTATGTATTTGCCAGAACGTGTGTAATGTCCATGAGGAATCTATTAAACTGAGCTCTGTGTTGGCTTTAGAAAGTAATAAATTCTTTTCAAATAGAATAAGTAAACTGATTATTTGTGTTTCACTTCCACAATATTATGCAAAATGACTGAACAAACAATATAAGTTTTTGTTGTTGCAGGAAAATTTATTACTAATGGACAAGCTTGGAAACAGGGTAAAACAGCCAATGATATAGTGTGACAAAGTCAGAAGAATAAGGTGTATTGATTAATTTCATGAGTCTGAGTGAATATTTTTCTTGTCTTATCTGAAATTATGAAGATTTTGGGACAGAGAACCTCACAACCAGTCTCTTAGAACGCAATCATCAGTATGAAAACATTTCTTAGAGCCAGTCTGAGAGATTTGCAGACTGCATGTAAAGAAAAAAGGTCAGATGGCTGTCTCAGCCGAGGGTATAGGAGTAATGAAGGGTTCCTCCTTCTTCCAGATAGCAGTCATGATCATGGGTTCCTGGTTTGATCTGGCGCTGGCAGGCTCCCACCAGGTCATCAAAGAGGAGGTCACTGTCATGAACCTGAGGAAGAAAATACACATTTGGTGTGACATCTGGGAAGAGCCCTTTGAGATTTACTGGTCCTGTGAAGTACATGCATGATAATTATGGTGACGCTAGCTTTTGTTTGTTATTTGTGTGTCATTTGTTGCAACATTTGTTTATATTGGGTTAAGTAAGATTATAAGATTGTAAAATATGAGAGAGAATTTGAGTACTCTCCCAGATAAGATAAAAATAAGCATTTCTCCTCCCTCAAACTTTGGAGGGATGACAGTAACCGCCGTAATGCAGAATCTAAAATAGTTTCTCTTACAGATCAAAATAAAAGCTAATAGCTCAATTAGAAGAAGAAAAAGAAAAAAACACATTGCACACTTAGATTAAGCCGGACAGTAAATTAGACATGTCCTGTAGAAACACTAAAACAAAGAAATACGATCAAATTTAAAAAGCCTTTATCCTGTAAGAGAGATAAAATAAACAAGAACAAACTGAAAAAATTGAAAACAAACCCAACAAAATTAGCTTGACAACTTACAATGGGAAAAGAAGTTGTCTACAAACCTTGGAGCCAAAGGGAGCTAAAAACAATAGTCGGAGATTTTCCCAAGGATGTTAGGAAATTTTTTTTAAAAATGGTTAGAAGAATGTTATTCAGTATGCATGATCTACAGTCCTCATATGCCTGCTATGATGCAACTGTCACCAAGTCAAATTGTTAGATTTTCAACTGGTTACATGCAACATTTGTTTGTGAATAGTCTTCAACCCAAAATCAGGACAAAGGTACAATTGACAGTTGGGTGGTCAAGAAAACAATGACTGAATTGGTAGAAATAGCACAACATTGGGATTGGGATAACACAGAACAAAGAAAATGTAGAGTACATGAAATACTAATGGTTTCTCAAGTGTCTCACTACACAGGCGGAACAACCAGAGGAGAACGCAGTGGCAGAGGAAGCTTCCAAAAAGAGAGGGGGTGCCAAAGACGCTGGCTCTCACACCATGAGCAACGCCACATGCCACCTTTCTCTAACCATGAGAATTGCTTCTTATGTGGTGAGCCAGGTCAATGGGTAAGAAAATGCCCAAACAAAGCAGCTCTACGTACCCTGCCAAGGCACCTCCATCAAGTAACCAAAATAGAAGACCCACCAACCCAACAGTATAACCACTAGATCTGTCAGGACAGTGACCAAATTGAAACAGGAGAAATTGTAACCCAAGCGCCACTAATTAAATTAGCAAAAACTAAAGAATAACTAATTTAATGATAAATGTGAATTAACGTAATTCTTGGTAGACACAGGAGCTTCTCTTTTTCCCCATTAAAACCCACAAAATCTTCGTATTTGAAAGTATCTGAAAAAACATTTAGAGCTGTGGGGTTGGAAGTATTCCCATTTGTCTACCTGTATTTAAGTTTTTTAACTATAGTGTCTATAGGTCCTTTCACTGAGAGAATATGAAGTTTCACTGCTTCCCACTCCTTTCTTCTGTCAGATACCACACCCATGAATCTGTTAGGACGAGATTTGTAATGCAAACTAAATTGCACCATCTATTGTACACCATCTTTTTAGAGATTAATCGACATAACAAAACAACTGTTAGCTGCTCTGATAGATCAAAATCAACCCATAGGTGAAGAGAAAGTCCATGATAGAGTAGTGTCTAGTGTGCCCCCGCCAGTATGGGCCTCTTGCTCTAATGACACTGGTTTGATTGAAACAGCTGAGCCAGCACACATGTTGCTAAAACAGAATGCCCCCCTGCCAAGGATCTTGCAGTATCCCCTCCCTCAAGAAAAGAGAGAAGGCCTTCGTCCCATAATTCTATCTCTGTCAAACCAGGGGATAATAGTGCCATGTAACAATCTCTTACAGACCTGTTGCTTATTTTTCCACCTTGTCTTAAAGCCGTGGCTGCAGCTGCACTTGCAATTAACAAATCTGCTGATATTGTCCTAGGTTCCCCACTAACAGTCATGATCCCACACAATGCACTGACCTCGATAACCAGGGAGGCACACAGGCATGTGACAGGGACCAGAGAGGCAAAATAATGTATTGACACTCACTGCTCCACACATCACGTTAGAAAGATGTACTATTCTTAACCCTGCTGCTCTATTGTCTACAGAAGATGATGGCGATCCCCATAACTGACATTTCAGAAACTCCTTTTTCCAACTCTGATCTAGTTTTCTACACTGATGGTTCTGCTTACAGAGAATGTGGAGTGCCACGCGCAGGGTATGCAATTTGTGATCATTTTTCAATAATTGATAGTGCCGCCCTGCCACCCTCAAGTTCCGCCCTGATAGCTGAGTTGTTCCACTGATGAGAGCCTGTCATCTAGCAAAAGGTCAAACTGTCACCATTTACACGGACTCCAAACATGGATGTTTACATGATTTCCTTCATCTATTTGCTGTTGTTAATTGTGAAGCTCACACCAAATCCAAGGACCCTGGTTCAAGAGGCAATGCTCTGGCTGACCATGCAGCCAAAGCAGCTGCAAAAATTGATATTCCTGTCATTGTAAAGCTCTGTCCTTCCCTACCTGCTAACGTTCTTGCTAACGACGTGATTCTTTTACAGGAATCTGCTGATGTGAAGGAGCATAAATTGTGGCTTTCCCATGGTTGTAAAAATGTTAATAACTTGAGGCTCCACAATGACGGCCGCGTTGTACCTTGAAAATGTAATGGATATGGTAATATTCTTGTATGTATAGAGATGTTCTCCAACTGGCCCGAAGCCTGGGCCTGCAAGAAGGCTGATTCTGGATATGATAATATTCTTGTATAGATACGTTCTCCAACCGGCCTGAAGCCTGGGCCTGTAAGAAGGCTGATTTTGTTTCTTTTGCGAAATGTTTGCCAAGCAACTCAGGATTAAGAAGATGGACCTCCATGCCATGGATCAGTCTATGCGTTGTGCTCTGCATTCACCTCTGCTGTTCAGTTTATCCACAGACAAGCAAAAGCTGTCCAGCCCCTTCCTAGTGACCAGCCGTGCCACGCCCTTCAACCAGGAGACCGGGTCTGCATCAGAGTTCCAGCAGAAAAACGCCCTGAAACCCAGCTGATCGAAACCACAACACGTCCTGCTCACCACCAACACAGCAGTCAAGTGCGAGGGTCATTCCACTTGGATCATGCATCCCACTGTAAGAAGACACCTCCACCAGGTGGAAGACATCAGCAGGGTCCCTCTACATCCAGTGGGCCATTTTCCTCATCACCTACGGAGCCATAAAGTGTTGGCCGCATCCCTGGGAATGACCTTCCCACCTGAAGGACAACGCTGGTACTGGAGGCCCAGAAGAAGAGGTACGCCAGCTTCCAGGGGAGAAGAGGAGCAACACTGACAACCAGGGGCCCAGAAGAAGATGTACGCCCGTTTCCGAGGAGCAGAGAAGCAACGCTGGCACCGGAGGCCCAGAAGAAGCTGTGGAACACCCATCAGCACACCCACAGTCCACAGAAATCTACAGACACCACAAACGGGGCCTTTCCACGTACCAAAGAGAAGGTATAACCCTAAATGGATATGAACCACAGTCCTCAAACGCATATCTCCGATTGGCCAAAAATGGTTGCTGATAATAGTCCAAACCCGAAGGACTGTTATGTGGCTGACTTCATCCCCCACAGCAAAAGGGACAAGCTCCCACTGATGGCTCTGCCCACCTCATCCTGCGACACTTATACATTGAATGACTTTGGGTGTCTTAAAAAAAATAAATAAATTAAAAAAAATGGTGAATTGAGGAAGAAATTACACATTTGGAGTGACGTCCAAGCCATCCAAGCAAGGATGGGACCTTGTTGACTTCAACTGAGGAGGTCATAGGGCGGTGGAAGGAGTACTTTGGTGACCTCCTGAACCCCACTCAGCCACCCTCTGTAGCGGAGACAGAGCTGGAGGATGATGGGGTATCATCACCGATTTCCCTGGGTGAAGTCACTGTGGTAGTCAGACAACTCCACAGTGGCAAGGCCCCAGGGATCGATGAGATACCACCAGAAATGCTGAAGGCTCTGGGTGTTGAGGGGCTGTCTTGGTTGACACGCCTCTTCAACATTGCGTGGGGGTCGGGGACAGTGCCGAAGGAGTGGCAAACAGGTGTGGTGGTCCCCATCTTTAAGAAGGGGGACCAGAGGGTGTGTGCCAATTACAGAGGTATCACACTACTCAGCCTGCCTGGGAAAGTCTACTCCAAGATGCTGGAAAGGAGGGTCCGGCCGATTGTTGAAC
The DNA here is from genome assembly GCA_039737535.1 of Lagodon rhomboides. Lineage (NCBI taxonomy): Eukaryota > Metazoa > Chordata > Actinopteri > Spariformes > Sparidae > Lagodon > Lagodon rhomboides. The sequence goes on along the minus strand of CM077791.1, from coordinate 4,910,337 downwards.
TTCAGATTGAAGAGAAACAATGTGGATTCCGTCCTGGTCGTGGAACAATGGACCAGCTCTTTACTCTTGCAGGGATCCTGGAAGGGGCCTGGGAGTACAATCTCCCAGTCCACATTTGCTTTGTGGATCTGGAGAAGGCGTATGACCGGCAGTGGTGGACAGTAACGAAGTAAATTTACTTGAGTACTGTACTTAAGTACAGTTTTTGAGTATCTGTACTTTACTTGAGTATTATTTTTGGGGGATACTTTTACTTTCACTCCACTACATTTGAAGGACAAATATTGTACTTTTTACTCCACTACATTTCTATTGATGCTCTCATTACTCGCTACTTTTGAACTTACGTCAGCTGAGGATTTTTTTTTTTATATAATTTTTTTTTTTCAATATTCTGAGAAAATAAACTGTTTCTGCTGATTTGCGTATGGTTTGTCTTAGTCGTGTTGCCGTACCTGTACTACGTCGTGCTATACAATCCATACAATGGAGGAAGAAACTGGAGAAACACATGGAGAAACTCCCACCGAGCACCCGTGGCCTTAACTCAAACCCATGTTTGAGATTTTTGTCACAAAAACTGATTTGATTCAGTTTAAATGTTTGTTGTGCTTAAAGCGAACAAATTGTACCACAGCTTACAAAAACTCGTCTTACAACCTGAAAAAGCACGTTGCAGTATGTAAAGTAGCTACTGACGTTAGCTAGCTTTATTGTTTGTTAAATTGCAGATGAACATTTTAAACGTAACTGTATGAGCTTGTAGTATCATATTTTTTATACGGTTTAAAAATATGGCAACTGTTGCAGTGCAGTCAAAGGATTAAGTTGACTTTCTGTTCATGTTTTTTATACAATTCATATCAAAGAGTACAAGGTAGGGGTTAGGTGTGTGTGTGTGTGTGTGTGTGTGTGTGTGTGTGTGTGTGTGTGTGTGTGTGTGTGTGTGAGTGAATGAGTGAGTGAGTGAGAGATAGAGAGAGAGATGCGGCTGTTTTTAATGTGGGTTATCCGGCTCATTTTTGGCTGTGATGCATGATATAAGTAAAGTAAACTAGCCAATAAGTTGTTTATCCGTCAATATAAGTTCTTGTAGTGCCTATTTAACTGAAGATATTCAGTTCATATTTTCTATCTTTTTTATGTAGAGAAAGCATGGATGTCAGATGCAAAAATATACTGAACTGAAGGACACACTGAATGTTACGATAAATGTTCAGGTATTGGTAAATATATATATATATATATATATATATATATATATATATATATATATAAATATAAAGTCTGTGTTCTGAGGCTTCTTGCCTTTATTTGTTTATTCTTGAGCTATAAACATGTCTGTAGCAGAATCGCATCAGTGTATTGTATAATGACAATAAAGCTACTTTTCTGTCCTGTATTTCCTGAGATATTTTTAAAATACTTTTACTTAAGTAATTTTTTAAGCAAATACTTTCGTATTTACTTAAGTAATATTTTGACTAAGCTACTTTTACTTGTATTGGAGTAATATTTTACAAGGAGTATCTGTACTTTTACTCAAGTAGTGAAGTTGTGTACTCTGTCCACCTCTGATGACCGGGTCCCAAGGGATGTTCTGTGGGAGGTGCTGCGGGAGTATGGGGTGAGGGGGTGCCTTCTCAGGGCCATCCAATCCCTATTCTCAAAGCGAGAGCTACGTGCGTATACTCGGAAGTAAGTTGGACCGGTTCCAAGTGGGTGTTGGCCTCCGCCAGGGCTGTGCCTTGTCCCCAATCCTGTTTGTGATTTACATGAACAGGATTTCAAGGCGCAGTCATGGTGTGGAGGGGTTACAGGTTGGTGGCCTGGAGATCGCATTGCTGCCTTTTGCAGATGATGTGGTCTTGATGGCATCATCGACTTTAGATCTACAGCGCTTACTGGATCGGTTCGCAGCTGAGTGTGAAGCGGCAGGGATGAGGATCAGCACCTCTAAATCGGAGGCCATGGTTCTCAGTAGGAAACCGGTGGCTTGCCTACTCAGGGTGGGGAATGAGTCCTTGCCCCAAGTGAAGGAGTTAAAGTACCTCTGGGTTTTGTTCACGAGTGAGGGGATGATGGGGCGGGAGATTGACCGGAGAACCGGAGCAGCGGGTGCGGTGTTGCATGCGCTTCACCGCACGGTTGTGACGAATAAGGAGCTGAGCCAGAAGGCAAAGCTCTCGATCTACCGGTCAGTCTTCGTCCCTACCCTCACCTATGGTCATGAGCGATGGGTCATGACCGAAAGAATGAGATCAAAGGACGTCAAGACCTGGTTTGATCACTATGTTAAATGTGTGCCCCATACCTCCCCCCACCCCCTGCTGTTCACACTCTGCAAAGAGCAGACCCCCTCCCTTTGCGTGCCTTTTGTTTACCTACTGTTTGAACCTGCCATTTGTGTTCCTTGTTCTTACTGTATAAAATGCTGCAGTTTCATTTACTCTGGGTCCACTCATCGGCTCAGATCCGCTCTGTGCCTGTCAGTCCACCAGTTTACCGGTATTCTTTGAATAAACACATCACCACAGCAAACTACTCAACAGGACTTGAATGATTTCTTCAACAAACCTCAAGCCTCAGTATGTCATTTTCCTGAGCACCGAAATAGGAAAACTCCTCCTCCCACCAGGGGTTGGCATCGTCGTGACGGGTGGATGTTGTACCCAGAGTGGCTGAGCCGCAGAACGCCTTGACATAGCCATCTGTGGTCCCGAACAAGTCAGAGGGAAGACGAGTGGCCCGCAGGTTAAACAGCCTCAACTGGGACTGAGCCACACTCAGACTGCACAGGACCAGGAAAAGGAGAGATAGACTGGAGGCCATGGCTGTGGAGGGATACAACAAATCTAGATTGGATCATTCTGAAATAGTTTCACATATTTTTATTACTCACACAGAGTTTTTTCACTTTGGTCCTATTTACTATAAAATCCTAAACATTTCTGCAGACAAACCACAAGTGGGCAGAAGGTGCATTCCTTCGGACGAAAGGTCCACTCAGTCATCACACCTTGCACGGTAGAATCTACACGTACACATTTCTGTTTACTTCTCTTTGTCTTAATAAAGAATTTTTTTTATTGGTTGGTATCTGAATTAAAGTGAAGTGAATCAGAAATCTTTAAAAGGATAAGCCTGCTGTAAGACTACGTTTCTCTTTCTCACTTCAAGATTCAACTTTCAAACTAAAGTGGTTAAGGTAGAACTGAATAAACAGAAACACAGCTGTGCGTTTGGATTATTTTATTTTGAAAGCTTTCACCAGTTGAGTATTGTGTTGGCCTTGACGCTAGGTACAGTTGGTATTCAGAATTCATTGCTGTTGAGTGGTCACTTTGAGGAACTGCAACACGATTACATTTGTGTCGGAAAATCAGAAGAAATTTTTTTTACAGTCAGCATCACAGTGATGTGGGATCGAAGTAGTATAAAAGTATGAAATCATCATTCTGACAAATTCAGTCTGTGAAATGAAGCCATGAGTGATCAATGAATTTTGGATAAAACATCAACAGTAAAATGATTTTTGTGGCTACACTTCAGTGAATCAAACTCAAATTCAAGATGGTATCTTATTCTTGGTTAGCGTGTTATGCAATCCTTTGTTCCATGCTTGACCTTGCTTTTTTTAAGGACTGACATTTTATGTCAACCTATATCTTTACTTCGCAGGAAAACAACTTTCTCAATATAACAAAATACTAGAAAAACATTTATTAGTCTCAGTACTGTAACCAAAACCTTATAATTCAAAATTGCTGATAAGGTGTGCTGGTACTGAAAAAGTGTAGTTTGAATTTGAAGAGTAAATGAGCGTATTTATTGACACAACAAACAGGAGGGCAGCTGGGAAATAGTCATGTGGCACCAGCTGCTCTGACCTTACAAAAATAACAGCTCCTCCCCTTCAAGATAACACAACCTGTCAGTGAGACGTTGGGGACAGCCTGGCAGGAGGAGAGTGAAAATGTTGTTCTACAACAGCTGGAATAGTTTGAACTGTTCTTCTTTCACCGTTCTACCTACATGCACAATGTGTCCCAGAAAATTGAGACATGCATAGTCTGAGTGTCTTCAACATTTGATTTCTTAACTGTTAGTTTCTGCAAATGAATGGAACATTTTTTAACACTTATATAGTATATAGAATATAGTATAATACTATGAGCCAAATAGCTGAACAAAAATTGTGGAACAACATGGAATATTACTGTTTTAAATGTATAATAAGTTTTGCAATATGCAGAACAATAATTCAGTTGCAAATATTTTATTTTTGACTCCACCACATTTATTTGACAACTTACTTATTAGTTATTCTGTAAGTTTAGTCCAATTATGCAAAACATAATCAACAAATATTTTATGATGTATTACTGCAGATTAAAGTGAAGATAAAACTTAATGATCCCTGAGGAGAAATTCACGAGCTAGCCAGCAGATAAACTATTTGACGTATTTAAACCATCTTGACCAGCTCCAATATAAAGTGATGTCCACATTAGTGCATCAGTTATTACACTCCAATAATTTATTATTTTGCTTATCTGCATGAGTACCTGTACATTAGGTACTTTAAGTATATTTTGATGCAAATCCTTTTTTTATTTGGACTTAAGTAAATAATGACTGTATTATTTTTTACTTGTAAATGACTATTTCTACAGTGTGGCATTGCTTCTTAAGTATAAGATCTGAGAACTTCTTCCACCTCTGAGACTAGTTGAGGTGAAACTATGATAAATCAATTTTGAATAGACAACAGCTCCTCCTGATTATAACCTCCACTTGTTGGCTATGTGTGATCATGTGCACAACCTCCTCCAAGATGATTAAATCAGATGTTTAATCATACAGTATCTTGATCCTCTGGCCTAAAAGATGAGCAAACAGACTGCAGATACATGAACCTGACACGCCAGATGGTTTGATCTCACTAATCCAACTGCCTTACAAGGTAACGTGTCCTCTAGGAAAACTTTCCTTCACCTCAACCTCTCACCTCTTTAATATAGGTGTGGATATATTCAATTTGATTGATTTATGACCTGACTTTATTTGCTGTGTCTTATATTTATCCTTCTATCTGGTCTTCAGGTTATGGTGGATCAAGGCTGTCATGTTAAACTTTTTTGATTATAACTATTTGAAGGGTAATTACAATGGTGTTAAACCTGGGCCCTATGTTTTATACATATAATGATGTGTAAATGACTTATAGGTACAAAAGGTTTTGGAATTGATCCAGTAGATCGCCTCAACCAGCAATGGCTGCAATGTAACATGCACTGCTTGTAGTGATAGTTAAGCACCAGCATTAGTATTGGTTTCCAAAGAATTATGATGGTACTATCAATAATATTGGGAGTAAAGGTATAAAGAGCTGCTGTCTACATGAAGTTAACTGTGTTAAAAGCAGCAGCAGATAAATATTGACTGTTATAAGTTATAAATGGGAACAGTCAGGACTGTAGTGACCTAAGAACATGGATCAGTTCAAAGAAATGAAAAAGGAAGAAAAAAAACATAATTTAGCAGAGCTAGAAGATAAAATGTGAAAGTCTTACCTGTAGTCTTGATGTCTTTCTTCTCAGCTCTCCATCTGCTGTTGCCTGTTTTTAAAGGCCAGCAGAGCTCATATCAGTTTGGAAAAAGCCCTCCCATTAAACATTTTCAAAAACACAACCTGTTACACTCTCAGCGTTACACAATATGTCAGATATAGAGTGACCTCCTGGAGGAATACCATCACGACTTTTACTATGTAATTCAATGCAATTACAATAAAGATTGACAAATAGACAATATTGTTCATCTGTGAAGATGGTTTGGTGCTCATGCTAACGATTCGTCATTATGCAAAAACTTAATATAGTTGTACATAATAGTTCAAGTTAGAACTGCTCTCAATAATATTTTACAATCAAAAATGGAAATTAGACCACGTGAAATGTGAAAGGTGTCACTCACAGTGATGAGCCCACAGAGAACAGAGGTGATACCACCTGCAAGTTTCCTGTGTTGGCTCAGCAAGGTGGCACTTGCTGACATCTGCCTTGTTCCCAGCAGCAGCAGGCAGCTGTTTTCAGTTTGATAAAGCCTCTGTACGCTACCTGCTCAGCAGCACTCCAGACAGACACATCTAGAGATCCAGAGGTCTTCCATTCATCAAGTGAACACATGCGTGACTTCTGATAAATGTTCATGTTGCTCTGTTCCAGCTGGATTTGTTAATATGCAAATTATTGCTAAAAGATGGTTTATTGTTTACACGTTGTTCTGCTTCACCCAAGGGATTTTTGGATTTAGTTTTTATTTTTCATTTCATTCAAGAGAAAGTAGAATGGCAGTCTGTAGAGTGCATACATCCACCAAGACACAGCAGTCCCCTTTATTCAATTGACCCTGATCTGATATCAAACTCCATAGCTCTGTATCAATCTAAAACCACCCATAACCACTCCATCAAATTGTACTCATTTATAGATACCAGCCACCTAAATATACTGTTATATTTTACAGTTTTTCTTCCGCGCCACTAAACAGTTGAACATCACGCATGAGAAATACAAACTTTTCTTTGTCCAGGAACTCCCGGTGAGACCATGCGGCAGTGGTACAAGTTCAACGCCGTCAGGACAGTGTTAGTGGAAAAAGAAACATTCTGCTGATGTCAGTATAGTCCATGTTAGATGAGAGTCCTCCACAATTGGAAGATTCACCTGTTTTCATTACCAAAAGAGGTGGTGGATACCCATCGCAGACTTGGGTAAGAAGAAATCAGCTCACACTGATGCTGAGTCCTAGAAACTAATTCCTCCTTATTTTCCTTTCATTAAAGCTGTCATCCAGCCATTTTTGAAAAGGTTCTGCATTTAAGAGGCTACGTGGCTACATAGCTTCATTATTTAACTTTGTTTCCATTGAGGATGGATTTCAGTGACCTGAATGAACTTTATTGATTCACAATGTTTAAAGCCATCACAAGTTGTGTGATTAATGAATACCGACAATTTCTTTCACCAGAACAGCCACGTTAATCTCTTTGTATATTTGAGTATTTAAGAGTTTTTTTGTGTGTTGCTAGAATGGCTCTATTATTTTACCTCTCATTTTTTAAAAACTATATTCATACTGAGATGGGACAATTTAGCGGTTAGTTAGATTTTTTTCTTCATTTTGAGTGGGTTTAGTATATAAGGTCTAAACATACAATAAGGTGCATGTTGATGGACACCACCAGTTGCCTGCAAAGTAAGGTTTGCATAGTTAAGCCGCTCCTCCATAAAGATTACTTTTTGATCGATTCCTGGTTACAACATTAACAATTCAAAATTCTCAATACTATTTTCAAACAATGAAAAAAGATGAGAGAAACACTAGATCAATGGACAATGCCCATGTGAATGATTGGCCAAATAAACATAATCAAAATGAATATGTTACCAACATTTCTATACCTCTTCCAGTTGTTCCCGCTGCCATTACCCAATTCATTTTGATAGACTTAATAATACATTCATTAAACTAATTTGGAACAATATGAAATCTAGGCTGTCTGCCTTTCACCACATCTAACTGTAAATTACACATCCTGATACAAAGTCCGTCAAGAAAGTCAGAAACGTTCAAGAACGTAGATTTTCAGATGGGCAATGTAGAAAAAAATGTTTCTGTAGATAAAAGAGGAAGCTATTCTTCAGTTCAATCAGTGTTGCAGCTTCTGTTGATACATACCTTTTTATTCCAACGGTGGGGTGCAGTGCACTCCATGTTCGGAATTTATATCATGGATAAATTCTTTATGCCTTTGAATAGAAAATAAACCAATAGATTAGTAGTGGATGTTTCTAAGCTGTTTATCCCTCCGCATTGTACCGTCTTTGATCCAAGGTCATCTAAAAGATTACAGAAAAGCTTTCTGTAACGTCACAGCAAATCTCAAACCTCTTTGGCTCACACTGTTGTCACTGTTGAATTAGGTCTGAGTCATGAAATGAAATCCTATTATTCAGCATTCAGCATCATATATTTTCAATTGAACAACCAACTTGTTCCAACATCCCAAACTTGGGATATTTAACATATTTGACCTCATCAACAGCAGTGAGAGAAAAAACATTCTCAACACAAGATCCCATTTGCTTGTTGCTTCCAAAGTTATTGTAAACAGACACTGTGATCGGTTCTATCGGAGATATTGGGAAGACTGACAGGATAATCAATACCACAGTGAACAGAGTACCCATGCTGTCAGACCACTTTCTTGATTTTAACTGTAACTCACAGACGACACTAAATCATGTTATTGCAGAGGAGAATAGAGAGTAGATTGAATAAAAAAAGAGTGGATAATGAAAATCACACCCCAACATAAGACCAGGACAGACACAGCAAGGACTGGGGACAAGACTTAATGAAAACAGTAACAGCTGTCTGTGAACAACAGACCCAAACCTTTTACAGCAACTGAAGCGGCTAGATTCACCAAATACACTGAGAGAGGAGGCAAGATATTGGACCTTGTGTTGATTATTTTTTGTGACACCATAACTGTTCTGCTACAGTGTGTGTGTGTGTGTGTGTGTGTGTGTGTGTATAAAAAAGCTTATATATATATGCATATAAGCTTTTTTATTTTTCAGGTCATTATAATGCATGTTTCACACTAAAGTTACATTTTTTTATTTTTCTATTTTCATTCATAGAGCTCAAATTGTCCCTGTGGCTGGTGTGAAGATATGAAACTCTGTCAAATTTAAATACAGTACATCAACGCAGGCTCAGAATGTCTAAACTTGTACGTCTCATAAGCGCACATGAGCTGTCTAGTACATTTTAGTATCATAGGTTTAGTAAAGCGATGTTTGATACAGTAATAGCGCATGCATTTTTTCCTGATATATGCAATATTGTAATATGTAATATGTACTAGGGACAAGAGTTTAAAATTAGCAAATGCAATTAAGTGTCCAGTAGATTAGTTACTTTCTGTGCATTACAAATTTTATTCTAGTGGCCAAAACTTTCCTTGAAGTTGACTAGCTGATTAATCTGGTCACTCTGCATTGAGTGGCGTCTCCACAGCATTTTCTTGGCCTTCACATCCATAAGGAAATCAGGTGCACAGGGTAAAATTGGCTTTGACCCTGTAAGAACACTATTCAACGTCTTGCTATTTCCACTCAAAGGGTAGGAAGAGCTGGAGCTGACCCCAATATCTGGTATAGGAGCATGGGGATTCAGAGGAGGAAGGTATCCAGGCCGGGTGTGGGCGATGTGATCCAGAAGAAGTGCCCCTGAGCCTCTTCGCTCCAGCATGGCAGCACCTCGTCTTATGACAGAGCTATCCAACGATTCCCTGGATCCTGACAGAGTGGAATATCTAATGTTGACCAGCTTGTGCCTTTCTGCTCCTATTCCAGCTCTGCCACTGTTATTGGAGCTATTGTCTTGGCTGCCAAACTGTGGTAACTGAGAGTCAGAACTGTAGTGGTCAATACCAGTGTTCCGCCGACGAACCACATTTTGCAGACTGGAAACATGAAGTTGCCTGACAGAGTCGGAAGAGTCTTTGTCCACAGGACAGGGGTCATGGGGAAATGGGAGACTGTCTTGATGCAAGTTTGGGTGTGAAGCAGAATGCGTTGAACTTGCAGTGCTGTCATATGACATCTTTCTACCAAAGCCTCTTCTTCCACCTCCTCCCCTATTCTCATTTCCTGACATTTTCTCTAGTGCTCTCAGAAGCCCTGTTGTGTCTTTGACATCGATACTGTGGTGGCGTGAAAGAGCTGTAGGTGTTCCATGGCTGCTGACTATGAAGGACCAGTCCTCCTCAGGTGTGATTTGCACCGGCTCCTCTATCAGAGATGAGGCTTGGCTCTGCTGCTCAGAGTGTAGCCTCTGGAGATTTAGTCTTTTATCCACACCAGTGACATGTAAAGGACTAGGATGTTGGACTGGAGAATCTGGCTGCGATGTGACTAGACCAGGTCCTGCTTCTAAACACGGGGGGTCCCAGAGGCCAAGAAGGGGGCTATCAGGTTGAGGGGAAGCACTTGCTCTGGAGCCCTGTAGAGGGGTTCGTAGTTGGACCTCATATGGAGACATGCAGCAAGATTTTAGAGTGTAATGCAAACACTCATCAAGGTCAGGAGGTGGAGGGACATTGAGGTACTGCTTTGTCATCTGATGGCCAGATGGCAGTTTGCTGGTGGTGACAATGATAACCTCCTTTCCATTCGCTTTACAGGCATCCAGGAGAACCCTGAGAACATCCCTGTTGCCTGATTTGACAGCATAAATCAATGCTGATACGCCTGCATGATCTTCCAGAGTTGGATCAGCTCCTCTGCTAAGCAAGAGTGATAGAATTTTAGCTCCAGCTTGTTCGAGGCATGCATGCATCAGAGCTGTTTTCCCAGTCTTGTCTTGGATATTTGGATCAGCACCATTTTCCAGAAGATACCTATGTGGAGAAAGATCACACTTATTAAACCAGGAAACTCATCAAGTTGAAGCTAATAATCCTGAACAAATACACATGCTTTCTAGAAGTAGAAGTGTACATGTATCCTGTTAGAACATACCGAATCATCTTGTGTTTGGGTACACTCTGTGAATCTGTATGGCGTGTCTTGCAGGCAACCATAAGCGGTGTCTCGCCATGTTGATTACTCTCATTTATGTAGGACCCTCCCTCCAGAAGCAGCCGAGTCAGACGCAGACGACTCAAATAGACAGCCTTCAGCAGAGAATTGCCATCTGTTCGAATCTCCATTGACTCCTCCATTATAAGGATCTTGGCAGCCTCTAATCCACTTTAGGTTTCTTTGATGAATGGTCGTCACTTGTTTGTCCAAAGGTGCACAGTCCAGTGCCTGCAGTAGAAGAGGAGGAACACTAAATTCTGAGATATAGCCCATCAGATGGGCAGCTGTTAAAATTTCAAATTAAGTCAAAATTGCTGTTCATGTTTTTTTTTTTCACGCATGGCTTACTCCATATCTCCCCTATATTCAAGGCCCAACAGTGACAAAAAAAGAAGAAGCCATTTTGTAGGTATTTTTAATGGTACTTTAAAGTTTGTAACTTCCTTGAAACATATGGATGTATAAAAGAATGCCGCCAGAGGAGTGTGTTGCTTGTGACCAGACCTCACGGATTACTGTACAAAAATATAACTTTATTATTTCTGCAGTAACACAACTTTATAACTAAACTCACTGTTTTGTGTGAAACTGGGTCATGTTTTAAGGAGAGTTTTTTCCTCGTCACTGACTAAGGACAGAGGATGTCGTTCACTGTACAGTCTGCAAAGCCCTCTGAGGCAATGTGATTGTGATTGAGTTTCTCACAGGCTACATATGTAAGTATAGATTTACATGCACACTCATACATAGTTCAGTTATCTTTCTCTCCTGTCATACAGTATACCCTGCAGCTCTATAATGTCCATTTCAATTTTTGCCCTTGCTTCTGTGCATAATATGTACTGTATGTGATATGTCAAAGTATACTCACACATAACCCCAAAGTAAGGCCAGTCCTCATTGGGAAGATGACCATAGGTTGAAAATGAAAGTGCCTTATTACTACCTATATTTACGTTTGTTGTTGGGTGGTGACCTCTAGCAACTGTAGTAGTTATAACAGCTGCACAGGAGAAAGTGAGGAGAAGCAGCATAAAGACTGGGGTTGGAAATGGATGGTCGGGTTAAGCACAGGACTTTCATTCAGGAGACCAGTTTGCAGTGTGAAACCAGAAGTCAACAGGGAGTTCTTTCATCATACAAACATAGTTAAATAACTTCACGTAGATAACGTAATGTAAGTTACTAACTCATATAATAAAGGTACGTTTGTAACAGAAGTTGTAGACGTTGTAACGTAATGATTCAAACCTACACCACAATGTTTTCCTAATCCTAGTAGTGTTAGTGTCTGAACCCAACCAAACTGCTACTGTAAGATGAAGGACCAGTCATTCTGTTTTGTGTGGTATATGTTATTGTACTGACAATCGATTCATACCTACAGAGCCTATAAAAAGAACTCCCCCCTTATTTTTTCCCTCTTTTATTGCTTTTATAAATGGAATCATGGTCAATATACAAAAAATATACAAAACTCAAAAATTACAAAATAAACCTCTTCAATGATAAAATGAAAACAGATTTCTAAAAAGTAATGTCAATTAATTAAAAAATATGTAATGTAAAATCAGTGATTGCACCCCCCTGGCTCTTTTCATTACACTACATTACAGAGGTTTTATTTGTAACTTTTTTGTTTTGTGTATTTTTTGTATATTTTATGATTCCATTTATAAAAGAAATACAAGGGGAAAACAATTAAGGGGTGGATTCTTTTTAAAGGCACTGTATTCAGGTATGAGGATGGATTACATAACCCTAACAACACAGAAACAAAAAGCTACAGGTTGCTAAGTACCGACAGGGAAGACTGTGAATTGGCCTTTTACTGAAACCTACAGTATAAAGAGGGATATATTGGTGAGTCCTGGCAACATGTCCTGTTTCTTCCTTCCAGCTCAGATGTGAGAACACAATATGTTCGTCATTCTCTCGTGGACTGCCTGTATTCAGTTCTGCAGCCTATTGTGTGTGCGGCCTTGTGTTTCATCTTTCTGTGAAACTGTGAGCAATGTCTTTCTCTTAACTGCATAGGTGTGTTTGTGAGTGTGTCAGATGGGTGTACAGCATAAGGACAAATTATATAAGGAAGTGAAAAGCATAATGTACTTAAAGTGCATGCACTGTGAAGTCTACCTGTGCTTCATGTCATGATGTGACTGAGATCAGCTTATTTAGCCAAACAGATCATGTCTAATCCTTCCACATCGGTCAGGTCCTATGTGTTGCTACATTTCAGAGGCTGTGGGTCCCATCCCAATTTCAGACAAAAGTTTAAGAATATTATACATATTTTATTATTGGATAGTTATCGATGCAGTAGTATGTAAGCAACATTTTATTCAGTCATTTTAATTGCTGTCCATACTGTTTGGAGGCTTAACCTATAAAACTATGTCATTTTAGAAGTGGATAATCATTACTGTTAATCTGCCAAGCACCCAATTTCTAGATCCCAACTGGTATATTGGTCGGCCGATATTATTGACCATATCTCCCACAGACACATCAGTATTAGCATATATGATGTCTGCCAATACCTCTGAAGTCATAATGGAAAAAAAATTCTTAGGGTCATTTTATTATTAAATTCCCAGGGAAGTTTACTGTTTCAATGCACCGATGTCATTTAGGACAATAAGGTTAATTGTTGTACTGTAAAATGTCCTGGTGTCATTACATGTGTTTGATAACACATCTTAGGAATCGTTGCTAACAATGTGTGCCTAACGGCTGATACACATCATCATCCGAATCCCTTACTCCTTAATATTGGTATCAACTGGGCTCTACTTAAGTCTCACACATACTTTAATTCTTACAGGTTTAATTTTCAATTTCTGTCATTATTTTGGAAAATACAGTTTATGTTGAACTGTAACATATCCTGGCTCTATGTGTATATATATATATATATATATATATATATATATCTTAGTCGTGAGTGTTTGATAACCACATTTGGTATAGTATATATGCTAATGTATCAATGTCATTTTTGTTAGTCCCTAATATCGGTATCGGCCAAAAATCTCCAGTATCTTTTGAGCTCTAACTTCTAACTATACTGTGGTGGAGAAAAAGTAATTTTTTTCCTACTGAAATGTAGTTGAGTGAACTTATTTTCCACCCCTGGAGCTTGGAAACAGAAAGTCTGTTTTATGTGTGCTTGGGGGTTAAAGACATGGGTATTGATCAGAAAGGGACAGTTTGACAATAAGATAATGTTCATTGCATTATGGGAATTTTAGGAATCAGGCACTTTTGGAGCTTGGCCAATACTAGCAGCTAAAAATATCCCAGCCTGTGCTGAACAGCCTTTCTCCCTTCTTTCTCCCCGAACTTTATGAATCTGCACCCTGAACCACTGGAGCACTCTTCAGATCACTTCATTTGTGAGACTGTAATGTCTGTGTGAGGAACAGGGATGTTTTAACCTTAGCAGCCTCTTCTGCAGGGTGACATTCAACCCCCATCTGTGCTTCAGACCTGGCCTTCAACCAACACAGACAGAATAGCTAATGAGACAGGCAGCAGAGAAAATGTCATTCCATAACATTTCATCATTCCACTTGCCAGAGTAAATTCCTCCAAGTAGAGACTGAGATATTATGATGAGGATGACAATCAAAATAGTGCTTTATATGTATGTACATGTATGTGTATAGGTAGAGCTACTTATAGATATAGTCAAGTGGAAGGCTGTATGCACCAAACCATTTAGTCACAGGTAGAAGATGTTGTAAATTCATCACAGACGCAGAGCTCCAAACATGACTTTTCAAATCTTCTGCTGCCTGTCTTCTAGTACATAAGTCTAAAACTGACCTAGGTATAACACATTATAGTATTGACTGTCATTATTAAATAACATGTCATACCATAACAATGCTGAGAATATTGGCAAACATGTATGGTCCACATACAGCAGAAACAAACTGTAACAAATTCAAAGCACAACTATAAACTGTAGTGTAGAAACAAGTCCTCATTTCTACACTACAAGTTAATGTTGGCACAAACTGACCTGATTGTGTCATTCTCTAAAGCTGTTCAAAATGCAGGTCCCCTCCAGTTGATAGGTCTCAGTCAATGTACAGGCTGAGGACAAAGCAGTCGGGAGAGCAGACATCCATGCAGAGGTGTGACTGATAAGAGGATGGAGTGAAGACTAATACACGTCAGATAAGGCAACCTATGACAGCTGAGAAGCAGGAAGCGCACAGCCAATGACAGCACATCCTATTGTGAGCAGCCGCAGCGCAGACGTTGGTCTTTGGTAAAGTATTTGTGCAGGTAACACTCACATTCAGACTGTTGGTGTGTGGACTGACAATAGTGCTGCCAACGTCACAAGAAACTTCAAGGCTGTGGACAGATTTTCTTTTGGTGGAAACTGCACAATATATTTTTACCAAATTGAGAAGTTATCTTCACTCTTGAATCTGGACATATAGCAAGAGTCTTTTAGAGGGCATATACAACCAGATGCCCTTCTACATGGTGTGAAACCCTAACCCTCAAAACTGATGACTGTCTGTCTGTCTGTCTGTCTGTCAAGAGTGAGTATGATGCTCAAATTAACTCTTCTGGTGTAGTATTCTTTACCTCATACTCATTCATCTAGTACAAGTAGTGATTTCCTGTTTGCTGTGTTTCAATAGAGAGAGGGTTTTAAAGGTCCAGTGTGCAGGATTTGGTGGCTGCTAGCGGTATGGTCTCAGATTCCCTGTGGTGGCTATCCAAAACACATAATGCCGTCCCTCGAGCCAGTGTTTGGACTGTAGATAGATGGCGGACTCAGTGGAACAGGACGTGCTCTCTCTGTAGACACAAAAGGCTCAAACTAAAAACAACTATTCTTAGTTTTGGGGCGATTATACACAAATTAAAACATAGTCCTAAATATATTTCAATTACGCCCCTAAAACCCCATACATCCTATACACTGGCCCTTTAACTTCCTACACTATAGGTCCTTTCACATCACACTCAGATGAACTGATGTGTGCAACATGCTGTTCGGCACATCTAACGGCGCTTTCGAACAGTGAAGGCTGTTTATGATGTTCAAATTTAAAACTTGCTCCATTAATCATGTCATATTGCTACTTATTTCCTCTATTTTAAGCTACACTCTGCTTTGTTCAGCTGCAGATGAGATTAGTGGGTGGATAGCAGAAGCAGCCTGTGAAAAGCAGTCTACCAGTTTAAAAACAAATGATCAAAACGATACAGCAGAACCAGAGATATCACCTTTTTTATTTCACACATTCTTCCTTTTCAAAACCTACACTACCCACAACGTGATTCAGGTACTGAGTGACATCACTGGAGGCAACTGAGCAGATCAAATACACCTTCCTGTGGAGCCACAAAAGGCAGATATCTCTGGTACTGCTGTACTGATTTTGATCGTTTGTTTTTAAACTGTCCAAAATGAGTCCAGCCGTATTATAGCAGTGCAATGTCAGACCGGTAAACTGCTTTTCAAAACATGGCACATACCTTACTGACAATGCAACTAGGACACTAAGGCAATTTATCAGCTATCATGCAGTTTCCTTTGGAGCCACAGAAAGCTTTATATTACTGTGTTTCATATTTAAACAAATGCAGCACTCCCCAAGACACTTTCATGTGTAAAACTGGTGTTGGAGTTACCATTTAAAAGACAAAAAACACGTTAGTGGCTGTAATCATGTTGCTTTAAAGCATAAAGAAAGAAAAAGAAATATCCATGACCATTACTTGAGGTCACAGGGAATCCAAAATATTAATGTCCGACACCAAGTTCTATTAAAGTTTTAATTCAGAGCAATCAGTGTTCACTTCAACTCTGAGGGAAAAAAATAAAATACAACTTGGTATGACATCCTGGAACTGTACAGATCACCAGTATTGTCATCATTCTGGTGCCCATTTACAAAATCACAATCTTTCCTCGTCACTGCTTGATGCTTTCATACACTTCAAATTTGTACTGGATATCATTCTCCTCCTGCAGCTCCTGTGGCACTCCTGGAAACCTGTTGGAGAAACAAGCCTTACTCCATGTTCCACCTGGTACGCCGCACATATACAGTCATGGTCAAAAGTTTACATACACTTGTAAAGAACATGTACACTGCAAAAAAATTTAACTAAGCAAATAGGTAAGAGCCTTCCATTGGATAACTACTGCAGTGATTAATATGTTTCAGCTGGCAACAAGTTTTTTAACCCTAACTGATGCAGTGAGGAGCTTCTCATTTCTTAAACAACCATGTCAGAAGACATATTACTCTGTTTCAGAAGGGTCAAGTTATTGGCCTGCATCAGGCAGAGAAAACAACTCAGAAGATTGCTGAGACAGCTAAAATTGGGTTAAAAACTGTCCAACACATTATTAAAACCTGGAAGAATAGTGGTGAACCGTCATCTTCGAGGAAGAAATGTGGTCGGAAAAAAATCTTGAATGATCGTGATCGGAGATCGTTTAAACGTTTGGTGAAATCAAATGGTAAAAAATCAACAGTAGAACTCACGGCTATGTTTAAAAGTGAAAGTAAGAGCATTTCCACACAATGTGAAGGGAACTGAAGGGATTGGGACTAAACTGCTGTGTAGCCTTAAGAAACCACTTATCAATGAGGCTACTCAGAAAAAAAAGGCTTCAACTTGCTAGGGAGCACAAAGATTGGACTGTGGAGCAATGGAAAAAGGTCCTGTGGTCTGATGAGTCCAGATTTACCCTGCTCCATGTGATGGGTGCATCAGAGAAGTGGATAAAGAAATCATTGGTACTCAAGACTGCCATGATGTACATGTTCTTTACAAGTGTATGTAAACTTTTGACAAAGACAGACATAAATACATAGTTCCGCAAATCTCACTTCAGTTATGGTGCATATCTACTGGAGTTATTTAAAAGATAATTCAAGTTTATCACAATTTGAGTCTCATTTTCTTCAGGCTAGTTAAATTATTTGGTTAAAAAAAAAACAGAAGAATTATGACCCAACATCCATCACAGTTTACAGAATCACTTCCTGTCAATGTATTCACTTTAAATTCAACTTCAAAAGAAAGTTGTTTTGATAACCCTTTTAAATTGTTGGTTTGTTTTAAACCTGACTGACAGTTTCTTGGCCCATCTGATGCTCCACAATCTCATCAAATTATTTGGTTAAAGCTAGCAGGCCAAAACCACTAAAACAGACTCAAGTTATAACAAACCTAAATTACCCACAAAAATGCACTGAACATGTGTGCTGATCTTACGCTGGCAGCAGGCTATACTTGTCTGGACTGATCTCAGGAAGGAATGTGTCACACTCAAACTGCTTCAGGATTCGTGTGACGAACAATCTACTGGTCCTCGTGCTCTCCATCAGCTCCTGCGTGGCCCAGAGAAACCAAAACAGAATTACAGAAAGATGAAGTCTGTGTGTCTGCAAAAGTGTGTGTAATTTTAGCTCAGGTTGAAGTTGTGCATAAATGATAGCTGCAACCAGTATGAACTTAAGACATTATTCCATTGTTAATTTGTAGTTAGATACTCTACTTTTCAATGGTTATTTGAAAATGTATTTTCACCAAGACTCCAAAATAATGACAAAATCAAAAACTGCACAATTAAAGCATGTGTGAGACATAAGTCAAATTAGCCAATAAAACTTTCTGAAATGTATTCACAGTGAGCACCCTGACTGTGCAGTACCTTATAAAGAGAGCTGCCCCCTATAACCCAGATCTGATCAGCCTGATCTGCCAGCTCCGTGTCCACCAGACTAAGAGCTGAGCTGAAGTCTGCCGCCAGGTGGTGTGCTCCTGCAGGGGGCACTCTGGAGGAGGAATTGGCACTTACGTCAGTTCACTGTAACTACTGTGCAAAACTTGAAGCAAAGCAACATTTACTTAAATACATTAAAGCTTTACATCAAGGTTCCTGGGCAGTGAAACAGCCTAATGACTGGCCATTATGTTTCTTATTGACTTAAAGGGTCACTTCACTCAAATTACTTAAAAACATATTCTAATAATAATAATTATCATAATCTATCCATGCAGACAATTTTGGCAAGCATTCCCACTACTGTTCTTGTAAGCTTTATGGTCCTGTCTTTTGTACAGTTTTTGGTTGACTACGGCTTCAGTAAGAAAGGCAGTGACAAACTGATGACAGGTCCAAAAAAAACCAATAGAAAGGTAGGAGAGATTTAATTAAATAATAAGTGCGGTGGGGGTAGAAGAGGGTGTGTGTGGAAGATGCGCTGTGTTGATTCAAGTCCACCTCTTTCTTACTCAAAATAAAAACCAAATGGGCTTCATTTTTTATGTTGCCTGCATGTGTTGACCGTAATTGGGAAGCACAGTTGAGATGTTTGTTTTCCTCCAAAGCTTACCCAGTTAACAAATATGTGACTGTCACTTTTCAGTCATCTATCTACAGTAAAACATTTTATTTGAAATGTTGTGTAGCAGTGTTCACAGACACATACTTGCATTCCCTGCTGAGGACGATGTTGATCCTGTTGTTCAGAGGTCTGTTCTTGTCTGGGATCGAAAACCATGTCTTCCTGCCCATGATCACCACATTCTGCTTGCCTGTAGGACAGCAAGGTGAACTGAATTAATTAATTGTGCTTAAACTCCTAAATGCCAGCCTGAGCACCAGTTGTCAGTTCAGCAACAGCATGTTAGACCAAAACAAACCAGCGTGTCACACCTCCCCTCTCCCTCCTCCCTTCTCCCTCTCTATCTCTGCTGTTCTCAGCAGCACAAAGGAAGTAATAAAGTTACCCTATTGTAGACAAGGTCATGGGATGATGTTAGTACATTAGGCAGGCAAATGAGAGGATGTATATATTGGCTATCATTCGTCACATTTAGATAATGAAGGACTAGGGTGTAGTAAGTGCCTTTGCTGTGCTCCACGGGGTTGTTATGTTGCCAAACATATCACATCACGCCGTTACACCATCTCAAGCAGGCTGTCCGCTGTCAAACTGTCCATCTTAAATATTCTAGTAAGCTGATGACATGCCAGTGGCTACAGCAACTCTTGCCCTAGAAGTACAAATGGTTTTGACCTGCCTACAGTTTGGAGTTGTCCATATTGATTGATGTGTATGCTGACACTTTGTTCCATTATTGTGTGCAGTGTACCGATTGCTGTGCATTGGTGTGCAGTCTTCTCTTAAGGATGTGTAGAAAGTTGATTCTAATTCAGTTGCACTGCTGTGTTTTAGGGTTGTAGGGTGGCCACTTTGGCCTAGTTGTGTTGACCTCTGAAGGGCCTTTTTAAATTCAGCTTTCTCTTTGGAGTTTTATTGGATTCATATTTATAATAAAGTTAATATTTTTGTATCAACATCTCAGGTTGTGGAGTGAATTTTTGCCTCATCCACCAACAAGATTATTCATTAGTTTATTTACCCTCTTAAGGGTGAGAATAAATACATGTAAAAAGGAATCTTATTATTAATTTATTTTTACATCAGATAGCTTAGTGGCAAAATTGCCTATGGAGGAAATATCACTGTATAACCGTTATGAACTATTATCATTATTCTGACTGTTGTAAATGTACATATGTAATGTATTTAATTTAGATTTAGAATTGTACGTTGCTGTGCAGCTTGTATTCATAGTAAAAGTTGCGCATTTTGAAACATTTACATTTAGGGCATTTAGCAGGCATTTAGGGAGGGAGTCATGCTATGCAGGGTCAAGGTGAAGTCTGAACAAATGAGTCTTGAGTCTTTTGCGGAAGATGGTGAGTGATTCCGCTGCCCTGACATCGGTTGAAAGCAAGCACCATCGTCTAGAATCAGATGCGGGCTGCAACAGGAAGCGTTCCAGGGTTTTAGAGAGAAATGAAAGAAGAGCTACAGGTCTGGAGTTTCGGATGTCGGCTGAGTCTAGCGTGGGTTTCTTTAGGCGTGGCTTTACTGTAGCTGTCTTGAAAGGAGCTGGAATAAGACCTGAAGTGAGGGAGGAGTTGATCAGGGTGGTGAGGAATGGCAGGATGTCATGTGAGATGTTTTGGAGAAGGGAGGAAAGAATCGGGTCCAGGGAACAGGTGATGGCACGGTTAGATGTCACTATTGTGAGAAGATCTTCAGAGGAGAGAGGGCTGAAGCAGGTAAGGCCATCAGAGGTGAGGGTTGGGGGAGGTGCTTTCTGGATGGGCACAGGAGTAAAACGTGTTGGCTGCATCGGTCAATTAAGGAGAGCTGAAGTAAATAAGTAAACAAATAGCCTAAATGAACCTCAGTGAACTTTCCCTCAAAAAAGAGTCCTTGTGAGTGAGAGAGACAGCCTCCAGTTTACTGATGGCGATTATGTAATTATGTAATTTAGAGCAAAATCAGTAACTCTGTCACTTTCCAGGATGCATGATGGGTCAGGATCTCAACTGCAACACATTATAACAGCATCCATATGATTAGAAAGAGTCAGCGGCTACATGTTTAGATTAACAGGTGGAAACACGTTATAAAAAAAAAATGTCAGCGTCATGATGTGTAACCTGCAGCGCCAGCATGCCTTATGAAATCACCAACCAGCTGACCAACTACTGACCTATGCCCGAGTGAAATTGCATTGCATAAGACAATAAAACTATGCAACACAGACACTTACAACTATGATATATACACGGTTAGAACTATACAACACATAAAGGTAATGCTGATTCTGTAACAGAACCAGCTGCAGGTCTGTGGTAGCTGGGCATGCCACCGGAATTACCAGGGCCGGTGCTGGTGCTGGTGTCGACACCGGCACTTTCCATATAACATGAACAAGTGCAAATGAATTGGACTTAATGCACGGATCTGTTTCACTTTACTTCAGCCCCAAACAAGGTGAACTTTTACCTTTCACAGATGGAGTCGCTGTCATCGTTCTGAAGTGTTTGAATTCATTACTAAAAAAAAAGAGAAAATCTTATTAAATTGTTGACAACGTTAAAACATTTGCAGTTCTACCACGCGACCTACAATGTCTCGAGCTCTGAGCCGCTAAATGAGGGCTTTATTATTTCCACATTAAGAGTCAACTAACCTCCTTTCAACGAGACTTACTTGAGTCTGACAGGATGCCAGGGAAGGTTTCCCTTGTTCCCGATACCCAGGTCAGGACACACGGCCACGATACCGTTCACAATGCGGGACATTGTCAGAAAGTACACAGCGGACGAGTGTGCCGTGTTTGTGTTTGTTGTCTATCACCACAGTTTGCCGCCTGCAACTGAGGCACCGGAAATGACGAGTTCTTCTTCTTCGTCATGTTTTACGGCAGCTGACAGCGTGCTATTACATCACTGCCACCTTGTGGAGTGATAATAACCACCTCCTCCACCTCCATTCTGCCCCCCGGTTAAAATAATGCTAGTACTATCATCTGCAACATCAGGTCAAATATTTTAGTGCATCCTCTCTCTTTTATTTGGCGATTGTTGTTACATTTTCCTTGAGTTAACTGCTATTTTCTAAAATATAGAGCTAAGTAGGATTGAACCTGATCACAGTTTGGAGACTGCAGGAAAATATATGTAGTCTGCAGGTTTAGGCACATTTTTTTAATCCCTCAAAGCCTAAACTGCCCATTTTAAATGTTCAGATATTTTTGTACGATTGGAAAAGTGTAGTATTTAGAACTGCAACAGTTAATCTAGCAGTTGTCAATTACTAAATAAATTGCCAACTATTTCGTTAATCAATAAATTGCTTTGAGTCATTTTTTAATAAAACGAGAATGGCACTCAGTAAAATACACACCTGCACCACGGCCCAACAGTCCCCTTTTGTACTCACTCATAGATACTAGCCACCTTATTGCTGCTGGGGGTTTTTTTTCATCAAGATCCATGCAATATTTCCAGAGAACTTAACAAAAATGTCGAAAAATACCCAATGACACAATGTTGAGATACTGAGAAAAATCCTGGATTTGTCCCTTTATCCAGATCAGCACCAGAAATGGGATTGAGACTGATCCTCCACCAAAATTATGTTGAAATCAGATTTTGTGTAAACTTGCTGACAAGTCAACCAACCAACCAGCCAAAAAAAAAACAAAAAAAAACAGACACGGGTAAAAACAGAACCTTCTTGGTGGAGGTTGATCAGTCTCTGATGCCAGACTCTTAAATGACTCTGTTTGTTTTTTCTCCAGTAGGCTGAATATCTTTGTGCTGTGGACACAAACAAGACATTTGAGGGCATCATCCTGGGCTTTGGGAAACACTTTTCACTACTTTCTGACATTTATAGACCAACAACTAATCAACTGAGAAAATAATTTCCAGATTAATTGACAATGAAAATAATTATTAGTTGAAGCCCTAGCTGTTTAGAATTTTACTTACTAACATGCTTGACAAACATCCTTGGATGTAGTTTGACTGTATCCTAAAAGTTTAGCAGAGCAGATGCAAGACTTGGGATTTGAAAGTGGAAAAAATGGCTAATTCTTCTAGTTTGAAACTTCATACAGAACACATTTATCACAAGTTAAAACATGAGTACAAAAAACAAAAATCCATTTTATTGTAACTTCCATGTCACAAACAGAACTGCAGTAGAAAAATATGTATAAACAAAGCACACAAACCATTTCTGACACAATTTCTCATACAAAGCGGTGTGCAGCGGCTCAGATGCAGTTCTCAGAGTCGTTGGCATTGAGCCCTTGTTGGTAAGCCTCTCAGCTTCAGGAGGCGCTCTGACTGTGAATACAGCACGGGCAGCAGTGCAGCGAGTCATGGATGAAGAGATCACACTCCACGCAGAACACACTCCGACATGATGGACAGGTGAATATCTAGAAACACAGACAGTGATAAACAGCAGATAAATAAAGATGGGTAGAGGGACTGAAGTTGCAATGAATAAATGAATGTAAGTAGACAATTTTCTCCCTGGTCACTGATTTATTACTGCAGTTCCATAAAGTCAGCGCATTAATAAGACATTAAAGACATTTCTAAAAAAAGAATGCTAAAAAACTGAAGCAGCAGAAGCCAAAATAACATGATTCATAGAGCATAGCTGAAGCTCCAATGGTGCTGAATCCTACAATTCCTATATACAACTTAAAAGTGTCTCTCTATACGTCTTACCTGCTTAGTAAATGTCCACAGCTCCACACATCTAGTGTGGAATGCAGACCTATCATATCTGGGAGGTTACTGGTAATTGTTACCATACAATATGATAAAAGTGTATGGTACTGTAGTCTTGTTCATTTAGGTTGTTTTGGTGCGTGGTGATGGATCTTGAAGACATCAGCTGTAGAATTGTCTGCTTTGAATACATTTGAAAATCTCCACAGCAATGTCTCTAAACAGAAATCATGACCCGGTTACTCAAGATAATCCACAGACCTCGTCGGGAGCAGTTTCATGTAGGATCTATTTTCTTACTACCAAACTACACCCGTCATAACATAATGTCCTCAGCTGAGCTGTAACATTAGCTAGCTTAGTTATCTAACCTCTCATCTATGAGCAGATACGCTTCCTCTCCACGGTGATACAGAGAGAAAATCAAGGCAGGCATCTCTGTGGCTGATATCTCCAAGACTTGGCAAGTCAAACAAAAAATCTAGATTAATAAACAGCACAACAGGTAAGAGGGAACACGTGTTTTTGATTTGGGGGTGAACTGTCCCTTCACAGACCACGAAAAGCAACATCAAGGTTCACATCTGCCCTGAGACCTGAAGAAGTAACTAGTGCTCTCACCTGAAAACTAGTTCATCACCACGGTTATTTTCTCAGACTTGACAAATATCTAGAAGACTCTAGACTTCAGAAAGTATGTTGCACCATCTAAAAGGCCTCCACAGAGCCAGACATACACTCAGCTACTTACAATTTTATCTTTCAGCTCCCCTTGACAAGCTTGACAGAACCTGAAACCAAATCACAAAAGGTTTAGATACATAGAGGCACAGTATGTGTGTGTGTGTGTGTGTGTGTGTGTGTGTGTGTGTGTGTGTGTGTGTGTGTGTGTGTGTGTGTGTGTGTGTGTGTGTGTGTGTGTGTGTGTGTGAGCATCAGAGCCACCTGTCTTCTTGAAGCTCCTCCACAGGACTCTCTGTAAAGGCTTGGAGAGGGAAGAGGTGGTGGAAGGATCTTGCGAGATGGGGGGCCAACACCAGAGTCAAACCTTTGGAGACAACACATCACACACACACACCAGTCCACCGCTGTTCGCTTGAATACACAGTACATTTAACAGAAGAGTACTTTTTGAATGCCACAGAAATGAAATGTATCCAAGTTTCATCTAATCCTACACTGATTCTGAGCCCTGCCATCAGACGTACCACACACTTTACACTCCACAGGAAGCTCTGTATACTTGGCGTGGCACTGTGGACAGAAGTATCCTTCCAGAGAGAGACCTGGGCCACTGCTGTTGTCCAGATGACTAGGAAACACAACAGACAAAGAAAATTCAGTTAGCGCACAGCGGCTGCATGCAGTCCCATCTACAGGGTTTAAATGGTATTGTTCTCTACTTACGACATGCTGAATGAAGGCTTGGCATCCTGGTCAGTAAGCGAGGCGATGGTGTGCTGCGGAAAACCTGAGCAAACACAGGATTACAATGAATTGGGTTCCAAGAAAAACAGTCCTTAAAGACATATTCTGATCAGGTGAGAATGGTCTTCTTGAATCACTGTCTACCTTTTATGCATTTTAAAATATTTTGCTTTTTCTGCAGAATGTTTCTCATTCATACTTATGTTCTACTGCTTCAGCATTTTTTTTAAAACTTGTCTTCAGATTTTATATTGGGTGTATATTACGGGAGCTAGAGTGGGTGTCTTTCCTCTAAATGTTGGTTAAAGTCCCACAATTTCCACTCCACACACATAATCTATCATCAAAAATGGAGGAAATCGTGTGCTGGATGCAGTGACCTCATTTTGGAAGCAACCAGACTTACGCTTTTGGCTGTACAGGCTTTCAAGCAACAAGAAAAGCACCAAGTCTGCCATAAGGTCCAATGTTAATTTTCAGCCCAAATTTCTGGTTGGAAGGACACAGTCCCCGTTTTGTAAATGAATGCTCTCCCTCGTGGTGTAAAAACACAACCACAAGCAGTAGTAATAGAAAACAGCAATTTCTGCCTTCGTAAGTGGGCTTTTTTTTCACTTACTCTCCATTTCTCTCTCAATGACGCAGCAATTTCAAGCCTTACACGGATCCCCCATTCCTCTGTTCTGATTGGTGGACTGAGCCTATGCTCTTTCTGTTGATTTTACGTGTTAATACATTTAATCCTTTATTTCTCAGGTTTAAATTCTCTCACAAAACAAACTCCTCCACTTTGTACTATTACTACTACTGACTACTACTTGGAAAAGTGAGGAACTTTTAAACATTCCTCAGTCCTCTGCTGGAACTTTTTCACCAGAAAGTTTTACAGAGATTCTTGTCCGAGGTGCAGCAACTCTATATGGAATTTGCCAGAGATGCTCCTGTCACTACACCTGGAGAATGTCTGCTCCCTGACAAGCAAGATGGAGGAACTGCTGCTTCTTCTCAACTCAAAAAACTCTGACTTCGCTGATCCGCCACCCTGTGTTTCACTAGCCCCATTCACACCGCCGTTTGGATGCGGGGATCCTGCGCCAATTCTCCGCCTCCGTCTCTGTGTGAATGTCTCAGAGGCGACGAGGGGTGAAATTTTGCTCCATTGCTGATACGCCTCTGGAGGTAGTATCAGAGGCGCAGTGTTTGTGTTATGTTATGTTATGTTATGTTATGTTATGTTATGTTATACTATGGCACTTTGTTAGGCCAACCGTCCAGCCGGTTCATAAGTGCTTTTGTATTTTTTCATTATGTGGTATCTGGTAGTTCTGATGTGTCTTATGGTTCTCGTTAGGTTGGGAACAGAAAAGCTGCTGATTCTTAGTCAAAGATGGAGACAGCATGTGTATACTGACCCATGCGTATTAAAGAGCATTCAGATGAGGAGCTGGCTGGAGGAGGTTTGACATGCAGCATCAGCAGCTCTCTGAAGTGGCTCTCATCCAGGATAACGTGGTATGATCCACCCGTCTCCCTGGTCAAAACCGTACATACCCGGACCTCTGCTGACAGGCCAATCACTGACACCCGCACCTTCAGAGACTTCAGGGTCTGACAGAGGATGAACATGGTTAGAGACAGTCTCAATTACATTAAGTTGAAATTAAAAGCCAGATATACATGCAGAGTTCAACGTGACTTCACCTTGATCAGCTCATAGATATTGGCTGGGTCACAAGTGGTGAGGCTGCTGAGGATTATCAGGATCTCCCGGCTCGTATGCCCCGGCATGTGCCTTCATACAAAGAAAGGCAACAGCTGAGTGGCATTCAGTAATATTATAGAAACCAATGTGAATCATAAGCCATGCAGAACCTACTTGAGGGTCTGTATTGCCAGGTTGAGAGAGTTGTACAGGGACGGCTCTCCTACACACACAGTGTCCACTGCTTTCTTCAGAGCAGCAATGTGCTTCTTTGGATTACCTAACGGTGAAACGAAACGACACATCACAATACATTAAAGCTGCACAGACAGAAGGCGGTAGCTGCCAGAGGCAAAATATCTAACACTGAAGGGCGTAGCTTTCTCTGGACAGCGAGATGCTTGCCGCTGTTTTAATTAATGTTGTTTGAGGACCATCTTTGCATCCACTCATAATGTTTTTGTAATGTCACAGCTTTGCAACGCAGCAAAAAGACTGGAAAAATACACACATTGGAGAAGTCATTCTTTTTAACACATAGTTAAATTGTGAAAGGGTTTGTTTTAACCCCAAATTTATTTTTCTAACTAAATATTTATTGTTGCCTAAACCTAACCAAACTGAAAAAATACAAACAGAAATATTAAGTGAAGTTCATGTAGAAAAAATAAGTCAACCATATATTGCAAACAGGACATGTTCCCCAGCCTCCTGGATAGGAGCATGGCGAGTATGAATATCATGTCTTTTCAGCCACAATGGGTGTCACGATTTCGATTCTTGAATCAAAAATCAACCAAAATGAGCTGTCAATTTTGATTTGCGATACCACTGCTAACTTGCATGCGTCCACCAGCGTGTCCAAAGAGAAAAAAATAACACTTCAAAAACAGTTAAAAGACGACACAGCTGTCCTGTATGTACGAAGACGATCAGCTGAGACATCAGAGATTGGTTTCTTTGAAAAGAGGGTTTATTCATGGGGGAAGAACTGAACAGATCTTACAACACTGCAAGAGATCCTTTATGAATTTATTTGGGAAGACGTTTTATTCATAAAAGATTTTAGAAACTAAACTTTATGACAAACTGAATTTCTATCTTACTATAGATCTGAGAGATCTGGGGCCGTATTCACAAAGCATTTTATCTTACCGCTAGGAGTGCTCCTAACTCACGCTAAAACATTTTACGTAGGAGTTTTTTCTTAAAAGTTATTCACAAAGCCGCTGAGACCTACTCATACTAAGGATAAATCACTAAGAGTGAACTAAGAGTGACGCACCGTTGCTATGGATTACGTCGATTCACGTGCACGACTTTAGAAGCGGTCAGTACGGTGATTGGTTGTTCAGAGCGAGGCGGTCTCAGTGAAACTCATCTGCAACATCACACAAATGAGCCCACAAAATCACCGAAACACAAGGAAATAGCTTAGGCTAGAAGTTAATTCCTATCAAGTAGTTATGGACAGTGCAGTTAGCAGAATACACGCATGAAGCTCGGTAAAGTTGGAAATATATTCACAGAGTCGAACTTCACGGATCAATAACTCATAAGCGAAACATTATTAAAACACAACGAGCTACAACCGTATTTTCATCCAAACGAGCGATCCTCGGGGCTGGACACATAACACTGGTCTCAGACGGTCCCTGCGCCCTCGTCTCACAGACGGCTGACCTGAGACCAGTGTTATGTGTCCAGCCCGGAGGAGCGCTCGTTTGGATGAAAATACGGTTGTAGCTCGTTGTCTACCTTACTACGGTAGTTAAGAGTCGTCGTTTGTGTTTTAATAATATTTCGCTTATGAGTTATTGATCCGTGAAGTTCAAATCTGTGAATATATTTCCAACTTTACCGAACTCACGCAGCTTGACAGGTTTGTGCAGACCACGTATACAGTGATCACTGTACTGTCCCTCTCTGGGCTGAGGCGTATTTCGCCGTGCAGGACATGAAATCGACGTTTCATCTGCCCAATTCCTCTCTCCACAACATTTCATGTATTTTTGTGTACTCTAACATATATGGAGGAAAACAGTAAACAATAATAAATATGGATTCAACAAATAAAAGACGACAATACGATGTTTTTTACGCATAGGACTAAGCGTAATCTGCATAATCACTTACATGTTCTACTTTAACTGTGCTCCCGGTTGTGGATTCAGATAGGGTGTCAAGAGCCACGTCTTGCAGGGAGAGCCACTGTCACCCAGCAAGTGACACCCAGCTGGTACATGGTGCCTCTCAAAAAGCTGCCTCAGACCGCTCTCCATTAAAATACACGAATCATGGGTAGATCCAGGCCACTTTGCAACAACATCAAGAATGTTAAAAGTTGCATCAGAAACAATCTGTGTGTTGATGGAATGTACTTTCTTTCTATTGACGAACACGTCCTCATCTTTTGATGGCGCAATTATTTATTTGTTAATTAATTTATTTTTATTTGTATTGTTATTGCATCCCGCACTAATTCCACAACAAGTTTTATACCCTCACGATTTAGCCTATATCTCTTGATTAATCCACATTCTTCCATTGTCTCCAAAACATTTCGTCTCACAGCCATTTTCCGATTCTTTGTGAATAGGTCTTACTGAGTTAGGAGTCCTCTCGAGGACTTTTAAGCTCTCCTAGACTTAGGTGCTACTTTTAGGCCTAAAATACTTTGTGAATTGCTCTTAGTGAAAAAAATTAGGAGTCCTAAATTTAAGACTGACACGCTCATTATTTTTAGGAGTTTCTCCTAAATTCACCAGTTAGGAGCTACTTTTAGCCCTAAGATCCTTTGTGAATACGGGACTCTTTATTTTTGGTGAATATGATTAAACTTGCCTAACCCTAACTTGCAAAAGGTTTCCAGGATAAAGTCAAGCTGTTGTTGTAAAACACTCCTATGTCTTTAAAGAACAATTTGAAAATACAAATGACAGTTGTCAGGGTTAAACAACAATGATACATATCCAGATGTGCGTCTTAGAATAGTGTTGCTGTAAGTGCTGAAAAAGTTTAAATCAAAGTGTCATGTAAAATCGTGACATCCAACTCCAGAGACAGACGTAAAAGCATATTGGAAAAAGCACAAACTTAGGAGGTTGCCCCAAAATACTGAATGATTGCCTTGAGACCTTGTTCCATCAACATAACTTATATTAGATTTCTTAAAACTTATTTTTTTTTCCTTTCAGAATTTGAAACCTGTATCCAAAAAGAATCTTTCTATCAATATTGCTAAAATAAATCGAATTAATAAATATTATTAAGTGGACCTTTAAGCATTCCACTGAGGGGGAGAATTGATTTGATCCTCACCTGCCAGGTCAGTCAGCTTCTCAGCCCTTTTATTCTTTGTGGTGATAATACCCACCTGAAGACACATAACACATGGTGGATTGTCACATAACAGCCACTGAAGGTCCAGCACAGAGATATGTTTAAACATACAGCTTCCCCATCACAACAATGTCTCTGTGGTGGCCAGTGCAAAGACAGGGGCGAGAACCCTATAATGTGATGTACTTTCAACATGAAAGTGCAGAGCTATACCGCCAACTTGTACCTTTATACAAGGATGTAACTTTTTCTTCTGAACCTGACATGTTAAAGCAGAGCTGAAAAGGATTCAACTTAAGTCTCCATACAGCTCAGTGTAAAACTCATGATTGTGCTGTATACACATACCTGACTGATGGGGTTTTGGTCGAAATATTCATCAACAAAAGCTTCCATGAGCTGAACAGGAAGGGAGAAAGGAGACAGTGCTTTACAGCTAATCATACCATATGACTAATGGTGCCCAGTGTGATGGGTCTGCCACTGAATTTACCTTTAGAGTGGAGGTGAGGCGGTTTGGTTTCAAGTCCTGGTCTTCCATGCTCCTCGAACAGTCAATCACCACATAGAGGTGACGCATCTAGAGCACAAGACATCCCATAGTTTCTTGAGGTTTTTTGTACTGATACATCCTAAACAGAAGATTTTATTTCCCTAATAGCAAAATACACTAATCCCTACACAGCATTTTATGTAACGCTAATGCTGGGTGTCCAAAGTGGTTTGTAGAACTAAAATCATTCCTGTGCACTGCTTCAAACACAACAGCTTAACACTGACCAGCTGAAACTGTAAGCCAATGAAAGAAAAAATGAGTAACCTATTTATGGTAATTGGGCAGTTTGTCATATTCATAAGAAGAGTCAAACAAGCGACTTGCTGCTGTGCTATCTAATTTATATTAAGTTACAGTATATCATAAACAAGAGATAAAAATGAATTGTGCGCCTGGAGACAATGACATGATCTCAAATCTATCTAACAGTTTATTATCACACAAGATCAATTACAAGCATAATTTGTGCCATGAGGGAAATGTCTGCATGTATTCTGAACTGAATCAGGCATGATGCCAGTCAAAACAGAAAAACATTATCAAAATGAATAGCCTTTCTCACCGATCATAGACGCAGACTTTTTTTTGTTTCCACCACATGTCCTTATAGATATTGAAAAGTAAAGATCTAGAGCCCTTGGGGTTTAGAACCGTGTAGGAAGGAGACAGAACTCACTCACCATTCCAAGCCTCACTTGTCCATGGCTCTCTATCACCCTACGAGATAAACAAGTTAAACATAAACATAAACATGTTGTTTGTATCAACAACAGTAATAACCTTTGTGAGAATTAACTGATTTCTTCTTGGAACTGACAACATGCACGCACCTTTTCCTTTTGGACTGGAACAGGATCTCCTCCACTGTGGCTTTGAGTGAGCCGGATTCATCCTCCTTCAGCACCTCCCTGGAGGTAAATACATACACCCCACAATGTTGCATCGAATGACATCCCACATCTCAAGTTTGAAATCTCCATAGTTTGACAGTCTTACCATGTCCTCTCATAGCCCCCTTCCCACCGCTTGGCTCTCTCTGGTTCTTCATCCATGATATCTAACAGACAGAAATTCCACTAATCACGCAACAATCAAAGAACTAGACACAACATTATATCTCAAACTGGTTCATAAATGTGCCAAATGCTGTATATTAGAGGGGACAAATGAATCCTTCAAAGGACACTGTGTAGTTCTGGAGGACAAATTCAAAACTCAGCATTTTAATATTTACAATATTAATGAGTGATAATACAAACTAAGACATATTTATTTTTTCCTCAACTGAATAAACAAGCTGTTCTCAGAGGAAAATAAGGTCAGCAGAAGACTGTTGGCAGGGTCCGCCACATATAAACAAAGTCAAACAGTGTGACATGTGTTTTCCTTTAAGGTCACTTTGTTCACAGATGAAACAGAACAGAGTCCATTTGGTTTGTTTAACAGTCAATGAAAGTCTTTCTCTTCCCCAGAACTACATGGTGCACTTTTATGAGCTCCACTCTATGAACTACACAGTACAGACCAGTAAGCACCCCGGTGTTCAGTACAAGTGTTCTGGACGGATCCGGTGCGAGCGTTACGTCACCAACAACTGAGCCCAACTATTAGCTGAGCTTAGCCTTGATCCATAACATCATGTATACACCGTTTTTGTGCTGATAATTGAATTTCAGTTGAAACTATAACTCCTCAGACTGTGTTACACAGAATACGGACTCACTGTACACAGTCACTGTTCTTCAGTTCCAGGTGCAGTGAACACACACACACACAGCGTTATCAACAAGAGCTAACGCTGTGTGTCTGAGAAGAATTCATTTCAACAGCATCATGCACATGTCGTTATGTCAAATTAAACCTCGCAGTTCAATTAAAATCATTTCTTCACGACAAGTGACTGAAACGTAGTCAGTAAGTTTGGCTGACTGTTAGCTGTTAGCTGTTAGCGAGCGTTATGCGAGTAGTTCAAGGTGCTGACGTCACCCAAGTTATGATCCCAATCATCTACTTCATATCTTATTATTATTAATATTATTATTATGTGTCAAACAAATTAATATACGCTAGTTTTAACAACCAGTCATACCTACAATACCGTGCAGTGCAACGCCAGCTGGTGCCACGCAGTATTTTGTCCGGTAAGAAACAGGCGCTTCAGAGAAAAGTATCCTCTCAGTTAACTGTGCATAAAGTTCCATTCTCTACTACTACTACTACTACTACTACTACTACTACTACTACTAATAATAATAATAATAATACTGTTACTGCAGCACAGTTACCAAGTCACTTTTGATTATCACCCGGATAGTTGGAAGCTTTTTAAAACACGGTAAACGATTCCATTCATTCAAAAGGGTTTTATTGAAAGCGTACATCCCTGCTTTCTCCAGATCGTATTCAAACGGATATCACTTTGTGATTGCACACCAAATTACACATACATCAGTTGACAAAAACAGGCAATCTTTCCATTGATGGAAAATCTGTAGAATAAATATATATTGACATGCTGGAGGAATTGTTAGTTTGCTTTTGGTGGAAATGATAAATACAATTAATATCATCATTATTCAACTCTCCCCTTTTAATAGCCGTTATCAAAAAGGTCTAGAAAAGAAGTTACAGTTATAAGGACAGAAAGGTTTTATCATTTGCAGATAACACAAGAAGGTACAATGAAGCTTACTATAGATCAATCACATGTTTAAGAGTAAAAATACATTTTATTTACAAGGGATGCTTTGTGCCAAGCAAATTCATGTTCATCTTAGCTTTGCCTTCATAGAACATACACAATTTTTCGTTAAAAAGCCTATAAATGAATTATAATCACTCCCTGATAAAAGACTGGAATGGTAAAACAAAAACATGTCATATCACATCTCTCACTTTGTAAATTCAGTGAGAATCACACAAAATACATTCAATACACCAAGATAGTTCTTCATAAAGCTCTCTGAGGTCAAAGGATTAATCAAAGACAACAGCAATAAAAAATTAAAAAACTTTCCAAAATACACATTTCCTTCACGCCCATTCTTCTGGAAGACATCTCATTTGATTAGCTTGATATAGACGTTATATAAAGGCAACAGGCTCATTATACATTAGCATTCCCACATTTGGTTTGTGACAAACTCAAACACAGTGGGGATGGGAAAGAACAGATTTGTCTTGGAGGGGGGCTCAAGGTCGGCGGTCGTATTCGCTGATCTTCCTCTTGATGTGCGACAGTTTGGACCGGAGATATTTACACCTTTTCTTCTTAATTTCGTAGTTTGGAGACTTCAGTGGATAGAAAATAATTCAAACGATTACATTTTATTCACAGAGTAACTGCATTTCACTGTAAAGAACAACATGGGTGGAAATGACTGTATATGCCTTACCTTCTTGAGGTTCTTCAGTCGGGTGAATTGATCCATGGCATGCTATGGATAGAAACACAGTCAGTGACCTGAAGTGACCACTCATAAGAAACAATCATCCCAGATGCACACCCAGATTAGTTTTATGCCAACAAAACTTTATTGAAGCCTTTTCTGACCTTTGACACATTTTTTCGCTCCCAGACTGAGAGCTGTTTGAATTTGGCTACGAAATACTTTTAAACTACTTTCACTTTACTGTTTATTTTCAGTAACTCTGGAGGAAACTCTGTCCTTAACCAAATTAAATGTTCACCATAATTTTATTCCAATTCCTCCGCTTCCTCTCTACTTGGCCACTTTCTCATTTTGATCTAAACAGAATTCTTTTGCTATCATAACCACAGATTTGAGACCTTATTCCTTTGAAAAAGGGTGGATTGAGCCACAAATCAAACTGGCACTGCTACACTCACAAGGAACTGTGGACTGCCCTCAGAGTGTCGGTCCAGCTCCTTGTCCAGGTCAGCCAGGTCCTGGTTTATGCCATCCAGCTCAGCCTGCAAGCTCTTGTACTCCTGGTGATCCCGGTCAAATTCCCGTTTATAGTTCAGACGCTCTTGCTCATCCACAATTGAAGGAAACATACTGCAGACGATAGAGATATATATATATAAAAAAAAACAGTAAAGCTCTCTATTAGATACATTTGGCAGTGCACACACACACACACACACACACACACACAAGATGGATTTCTGGTGAAGAAATAATAATCCAACCCAGTTAAAGATATTCATTCATAATAACTACAAAAGGTACATATGTGGATATAATATATACACATACACGTGTGTGAAAGAAATGTGAAACATTATGAAATGATAACCGCCTGTCCTGATTGGAGGGACGGGTAAGTAAAGCCTAGCCTGTGCAGGGCAAAAACTGATCTCTTAATCATTACTATCAGATCGCCTTAACATCCACTCACGTGCTGAAGTCCTCGTCGTCCAGCTCATCTCCAGAATACGCATCAGTGTCAGTGTCCTTCAGCCTGGGCTTCAGGCCCCCAACTGAGCTGCTGATGTCCGAGTCTCTGCAAATACCGATATTTATATATTCATATACATTTCTGTAGCATGTGGAGGCTGCAGGAGGCAGCATGTGAAGCTGGTAAAAAGTATCCCTGCACACAAACATCTGCACCTCCAGTCAGCAGTCCAGGCCCACTCCAATACATTTGGGCATTTTTATATCTCAAAATGTTCTGTGTCATTTCCTGACTATTGTTGATGAGCCACACTGTTCGTCACATACTCTTTATCAACTGATTTTTAAAACTTAAAAACCGATGTTAAAGTGATGACTATCACTATCTATGCTAATGATGTTGAGTCTGGCTGCAATGTTAGTGGATTACATCTGACTATAAACCACACCACACGTCCGTTTGAGAAAGAACGTTCACTATTAAGCAAAAAGATACCCTGGCTGGAGTGGGGCTTCAAACTCAAGAAAATCTGCAGATGACGACGCCCTCACTGGGCTCACCTCTGGTAGGGATCAGCCTGCCTACAGGTGGGAGATTAACCATCTTGTGACTGTGCACAAAACTCTGCAGACAGATTGTTGTGAATTTCATAAAGCTGCACTCCTCCCAACCTGGTCGTGAAGTCTTTAAAACACTCCCCTCCAGTGGTCGGCTACGATCCATCAAGTATTCCTTATATAATAACGTTTGCACATTCCCTACAGTCCTTTCTCATCATTTTAAACACTGTACAGCTCGTTTCACTAAACTCCTTTCATGTTAAACTTACATGGCAAAATATCCGTTTTCTGATTCTGATATTTATCTAGTGAATCTTTGCTAACAGCAAAGCTAGCTCACTGAAGGGCGATCAGTGTTGAAAATAATGTGGTAATATACAACAACCAACCTTAAAAAAGACAGACACCAAAAGATAGCTATAGTGTGGGTTCAGGCAAATTAACCAATTCTGTAAATAAAAGTTCTAAGTAACTAAAAGCTCCAGGGTAAACTACCCTTTGTCTTTCACTCAGACAATTTGGCTTCCTGGAATTTAACAAGTTATTCGAGCCTCAAGGGGCTGCAAGTGTCTCTACAGACCAGCCTTGTTTTTTGTGTTTTTTTAAAAAATGTGTGGATTCTGTGTTGTCAGACAATTTACGAGGCCACTAAATTGCTATTTTTCAAACTTTATATTCCATAAACCATCAGTGCAGTGTGGAAGTATCTAGACAGCAACAAGTTTTTATGTTTTTATTGTAATAGCTATGGAATGAAGTATATTATCTGAAACAATACCATGACTCTGAGGTTCAGGTACTGACTACTGCTGGCCGGACTGTGCTATGCTAGTGGTCAGCTGTGGAGCCCCACAGCTGTTGAAATGCAGGATGTGAAAGGTGGAAGGATTTGGTAAAAGTGGTCGACCTCTTATCTTGTCTCAACCTCCACATCACAACCTTTGAATTAACAGTGTGAAAATTCATTTTTTTTACCCCTTTTTTTCTCTGCGAGAAGGGGTGTTTCACTGACTATAGGCAACTATGGCCGTTGCTTTAAGCTTGCAAAAGGTTCACATTTCCAAACCAGCGTGTGCACTGTGTTATAAAACAGATATTTTTAACCATAAGCACCCTGTGTTTTGTCCGTACACCGCCTTTTGACGTGAATCCTACGCACAGTTTTATAAGTGAGGCTCCTGATCCATATGTGCACATTTCCAAGTTGCTTTGGGATTTAAAAAGAAGAAAATTGTGCAGTTTGGCGTATTCCAGGTTTTATAAAGAAAATTATTTTTTGGCACATATACATTTCCTCATTCGTTTTATAAATGAGACCCCACAGCAGCGCCCAAAGATTGAGCTAACACAGGCCCACAATACACTCATCAGACTCATTTCACACTGAGGGACATCTTTAAATAAACAGGCCCTTCTGAGGTGTACTGTATGATTCATATCTTACCCTGGCAGATAAAGAGGCTTCTTGTGGTCCAGCTGGTCCAGATAGTCTCTGGATCCCCTGATATGGGGATTGGGGTCATTCAACAACACCTCTGGGGCACCAGACACATTATTCACCTGGAACAAGAGACAAGGTTTCAGCAGAGTTTAGCACTAAAGTTGCTTCTTATTTCACCTAAATTGTTTCCATGTTTCTCTCATTCGCATCCTTTCCTGTCGTCCTAGTTCCACCCACCACGGATTCGTGGACAGACACGAGGAAACCAAGGTAGGAGAGAGGACTGCGGAAATACGTTTTAAGACAAATGAGACATCCTGTCCTCTGCAGCATCACGTGAAGCGACGTCCGTATCAGCTGGATCAGCTTTAACAGCTGCAACATGGTCTATGTATCCATCATCGCTTCATTACCTCCACCTCACCCACAGATAGCCTGTTTTCTGTTTCCAAAAAGCAAACTTATTTTCCTCATCTTCTTCTGGGTTGCGTCCATGATTCACTGTAATGAACAATCCATCAGCCGGCTCATTGCATGCATCAACACTCATAAGATAATTTGCATTGACGCACATTCAAAGCTGATTTGAGATTTGTAAAAAGAAATTGCGCAACGGCAGGCATACGCCATGTTTTATAAATCCGAATACTTTTTGGCGTACATACATTTCCTTATTTGTACGTACGCAAAGCAGAGCTTTATAAATGAGGCCACAGGTTATTGTTGGGCAACATTTTCATCATGTAGATTGCCATCTCGGAGGTTGCTGCAATGAGGATTTTAAAAACAATAACATGCAGATAGCATTGAGGATAATGCTGCCTGAAACAGTCAGCCAAAGGCAGGGGTATACCATCAGTCTATATCCTCTGAGAAGGACCATGAAGAGCCTAACAAAGAGGGTCTAACTACTCAGAAGCAGTGTGGGAAGTGTAGGATTCAGTGTTTTTGGAACTTTGGCAAAACTAATGACTAAAGACATCTTACTTGAATACTGACTAAACTTTATTAACTGTCTCACAAAATCATCAACCCTATGAAAGTGCAATATTAGAACTAAAGTCCCCCTCCATCATCTGATTAACAACTATCACTATTGTTTGACTTTCTTAACCAGGGACGACCTGACACCTTGGTGCTTGCTACATAAGTAAAAAACGTAGCAAGGTTTGCTTGCATGGGGTTTCAGTCAGGTCTTCTGAGGCTCCTCTCATACTTGCCCTAGTTTACACCAACCTGTTCTCTTTATATGATAAACATGCTGGTTGTACATAACACTGACTCGGACTAACCGGTTCCTCTACTTCTCCCTCCCTACTCCATGCCTGAATACCACCGAAACTGTCACTGCCATCATCAGGAAGCTTTTTTCAGCCAGTACAATGGCTGAAATATCCGGTTTGGGGGGGATTTCTGGGAAACATCACACACCTGGCATGAAAGTAATTTTCAGGTTAATACTTTCACTTGTGCCACTGTCCATGTGATGAAGGAACCCTTGGCTTGCATCAATGTTCTTTTGTACACGCACTTCTCAGGATTTCATCTTCCTCACAACAGAGCACATCAAGCTGCAACTTAGAGTGGTTTAACAGACCACACCCAGAAACTGCCAATGAAACCGATCCTTGTCTAACACACAA
The DNA here is from genome assembly GCA_039737535.1 of Lagodon rhomboides. Taxonomy (NCBI): domain Eukaryota; kingdom Metazoa; phylum Chordata; class Actinopteri; order Spariformes; family Sparidae; genus Lagodon; species Lagodon rhomboides. Next base: position 4,871,519 of record CM077791.1, on the reverse strand, counting down.
ACACACACATGCACGCACCAAATGGAAACAGCACATTTGTTTCAGACTTTTCAGCAGTGATCCAGAAAGAAAATTTGCAGAAACCAGAGGAATGTTACTTAAAGTGTTAACCCTTTTCATTTAAGATTAATAACATTTTTTTTGAGCGAACACAATTCATTAAAACAATCTAAAATTATCCCAAGCAGGTTGAAATAATTTATTATTTATTACTTACTTAATCAGCAGTCAATATTATATTTTGTTTACCAACGTTTACCAAAGAGCACCTCTACTCATTTAAAAGAGTTGTCGGTGGAATTCTGCGCCGCAGATTCCTTAAGGGGCTCACACACCGCCCAGACTCAAACCATCGGCCAGCTGCCTTTATCCGACCACACCGTTGCCTCTCGTCTGACCCGTTCGGCAGAAAAGTTGCATTGAAACACACCACCTTGACCACTGCCAGCTACACAGTAGCGTGTATGTTCTGCGCTTGTGCGAGTAGTAATCAAAAACACAAAAACAGGAAATGACAGACCGGAGTGCAGACCATCATCACTTCCGCCCCTCCCACACGCCGCACTGATTCACTAGCACACCGCCAATCAGAATGGTCATTGAACAGCTAGCTAACAACCAATCAGAGTATCCGACGGTGTCCAATCCTCAGACAGCCAACTCGCTCAGATTTCGCAAGTTGAATCGGACCAGACATCGTCCACACGCTTCCGCGCACTTCCGACACAGCTGAACACACCGAACAGAGTTGTTCCTGAACTCGCCCGACTCTCTCCAAACGCTTCAGACGTCCGACGTTTGGTCCAGTGTGTGCCGGCCTTTAAAGTTAAGGACTTTCCTATGTAGCCATTTTCATTCGACAGTTGAACATTAAGTAGTTTTGTCATGGTTTAAGTATCTCTAAGTTCCCTAGACTTCAAAGACGGAAGTCGCTTACGTATGTTAACAGCTTATATAAATATCTTTTGGACAACAAAAAGCAAAAAAGTAACACACTGATCAAACACAAGTTTGTACTCCAGTATTCACCAAACTCTAAACAGAACTACTTTTGCATTCTGTAGAGCACAGAACTCCGACAAGGCCCAATGCTTTAATGCAATTAAGCATAATTTTATATGCAAACTGGATAGCCCTGTATCATTCAAAATTTTAAACCACCCATAACTGCTTAACTGTAATTTAATCTCACCGGATTAATAATCTGCATCAAAAAAATGTACTCATTCATAGATACCAGCCACCTATACACACCTGTTTTTTCATCAAGATCCAGGTAATAATTCTTGAGAAATTAACAAAAATACTGAAAAATACACTCTCATGTTAAAGACAGTGAGAAATAAATTCCTGGATCCGTCCCTCTCACCAGATTTACACTAAGTGTAAGGTTTTTCATGGCTGCAACATTCTATCACTTTATTTACATTTCCCACAAATAGACCTTATCTATCTGGTACCTTCGGACATTTTTTGTTATCTCTAGACCAAAAAATGATTAATGTTCCAGGGGTTTGAACAGTGCTTAGCTTATCAGCAACTGTTTACAATGAGTGATGGTGTCTGATGGGGGTTTAAGAACTGGACTTCAGTGGATTAAATGCTGATTGTCTAATTGAGCATCTACCCTTCCCACTTAAAACACACATACAAACACTTGTGTTTGATTTTGTGTTCACATTTTTAAACTGCTCATAGTCCTGTAATATGTTGAAATAACCTGATGTACTTAGTTGAATAACGAATAAAATATTTAGTTGATCCATGCTACACAGATTTTGCCACACCATCACACACACACACACACACACATACTCACCCACTCCCCAATGCTGTTATGGTGAACGTCACCGAGGACCTTCACTTCCTCCCAGAGAATGCGGTCCCGGCCCCAGCGCCTGATCTGGGAGCGAGTCTTCACTGCAAACACCAGCAGGATGATGAGGGCAACAAACACCAGGAATCCCAGGACAATAGCAATGGCCTGCAGGAAGCACAGGACTCAAGATCAGTGGAGTGAAATTACATCCACTAACATGGACAGTAAGTAAGAGGGTGGTCTGAATGGGGGTGTTAACACAAGCCTCAGACTGATCAATACTTGGTCTGAGTCTACAAAGCAAACAGGATAGCCCCAAGCTGCTACTGCACTATGATTAAAGGTTCAGGTCCAAAATAAATTTTAAAAAGTTACAAAGCAACTTCTGGATAGAACCCCCAAACAACCGATGTGAATCATTTGGTTTTAAGAGGCTCAAATGATCCAAAAATGACATGTCCATCTAGAAACAATGTCTGGGCTCGAATAATCCACCATCACAGTGGTCATGACGTCAGATACAGGGACATATTGTAGAGTGTGAAACATTACCTACAGTTTCCCCATGAAGTTACAACACTCTGAAGTAGATTTTTACATCATACTGAAATTAATTAAATCAGTGATTGTCTGGATGATGCGGAACATTCAAACAGCAGTATGCAAAACACTGGTATGCTATGGTATGGACATCTTTCTGGATTGAAGGACCTGAATTTTATGAAATAAGAGTTTTTAAATAGTAACTCTGTCAGAATGGAAATGCTGTTTGTCTTTGAATCTGCACCAGATAGAAATGTAAAGGCTAGCTACACCTCTGTGAAACTGCAAAATACTGTATTGTTTTTGATCAATAGGTTATCATATAATGTCAATTTCAGTCTTGGATATAATGGATATTTCCATTTTTTTCAATCTTATCAAATCATATATAATATATATATAATATAAAATATAATAAAATATAAACAATATATATATAAATATGTATATAAAAAGACTAAACTAGATGTGATTGGTTGGTTTACTACTGGAAAAGGGATAAACAACTGTGTGCTGCAGGTAAAAAAAAGAATTCAAACTTTAAATTCATCCACAGAAAACTACAATTAAGATTCTGGCACTACATAAACTCCTTTACTGGTCTTCTTTAAATGTTGTGATGCATATTGTGGATACTTTCATTGACTGCCAAGAATGAACACAATGGGATGAATGACTGTTACAAAAAATGTTGTGAAGCCATATTGTTATTCGAGTCGTTTAGTTGCTGGTAGAAAATGAGCGTTGATTGTATGGCTAAAACTGAATCATACATCTGTGATATCACTGTATAAAAACAACAGGATTCATCACTGGGTTCCTGTTGACGAGACAGTATACACTCATTGTGCTCCATAGTGAACAAAAGAAAAAACATATCACACCTCTTGGGGCTCCACCACACAGTAATGGTACAGGTACTGGTTGAGGAAGATACCCTGGGCCTGGTCCTGGTTCTGATACTGAGCACACAGCTGGCGGATCTGGCTGTAGTACACAGACCCTGTGGACTGGGCTGTTGGGTTCACTGCTACCAGGTACACAATGGTGGCAATGATCATCAGAAATGCCAAGATGGCACAGACGATGATGGCTGCAAGGTAAAACTTTGCTGATTTGGCAGCATTTTGCCTCGAAATAACCAACACAAATATGATGAGCACAGCTATGAAGGTAATGGCGGCAATGGCGATGATGAAGCCCTTGCCAGCTTTGGGATCCATTTGTGACCCTCCGTAGCCATAGCTGCTGCCATAGCTGCCGCTGCCACTGCCAATGCCTCCTCCATATGAGCCGCCAAAACTGCCGCCACCACCGTATGCGCCGCCGTATGAGCCGCCGTATGAACCTCCAAAACCTCCACCAACGCCTGGCAGCAAGCCACCTCCTCCTCCCAAACCCATGAGGCTCATATCATAGTCCCAGGCCAGCGTGGAGGCCACACAGGCAAACACGGCCACACACATGACAATGATGATGATAGACAGTATCTTCATCACACCCGGTGGTGAAGTCCAGCGGTAGAAGTGAAGCATCGTGTCTCCTGGGTAGTATGAAAAGGCTGGATTGGACATGGGCTCACTGTGCTTGTGTCTGCTGCTATGGCTGCAACATAAGAGGACAGAGGAGCTTTGTCAAAGTGTGCTGGAACAACACAAACTGCGGAGTGATGTGCAAGCTGTAGTGTAGACAGGGTGTAGACATGCTGGCACACAGCTGGCACTGATGCTAGACTTCACGTATGGCACAGTAAACACACACTAAATCACACTGATACAGACAGAACTCAGATACGCCACTGATCCTGGACAAAGATAACTCAAAGCTGACACAATCAAGTAAATATGACAACCATTTGTTGCTTCTAACCTTCTCTGTCATCACTGTAAACATCTCACAGCATAGCTGTTGAGTGCTGTTAACGTTTTTATGAGCCAAGTTCAAATTTCTTACTTGTTCAGTTGTCTCCGAACAAAAAAAACAAAAATAACCAACCCCAAACCTGTTTTAAAATAAAAACAGAAGTTATACTGCCACTGTAGTAATTAAATCTGGCGTACAGAAAAGTTACCTACATACACACAATGACCAGCAAGCATCCAGTCCAACTTTAGATCAATATGTGCACATGATTGTGTGTACAGGCACGTTTTACGCAGCCTAGGCTGGCAATGAAAATGTTTTAATGCAAAGCAGTCTTAGATGAGTTTTATGTCATCAGCTGATCCACCAATTCCTACAGCTCTGTGTACCTCATCAAACGTATCTCCACACAATACCTACAAAGACCTGGTCATTTAATCTTTTCATCTTGCTGAGCAAGAAAAGAGGCATATTTCCCCAAATTCAACTGTTCTTTTGAACAATTATGCTGCTAATGTTAGAACCCTTCCACTGTTACAGAGGGATGTATACAGAGAGTTAAAAAACCAATCCACCAAAAGTGAACATTTAATCAGGTCAATTAATAAATCACTGAATAAAACAGAAGGAAAAATATGTCTGCAGATGTCAGGACTGAATGTAAATGATATTCCTGTGTATGTGACAGAAACACGAGGATGACAGTGTAGTAATGAGGGATTCATGTAAGTCAACTTACTGTTTGCTACCCGGCTGGTAGGAAGAGGGGTGGTGTTTGTCCCTCGGCATATTGAACTGCAACTGGAAATCAACCTGCTAAAAAAAAAAAATGAAGATTAATACAAAAATAAAATACAACAACTGATTTAAGAAGCTGCTAAAAGTTCCTGGATCCATCCCTTTAAGAAGTTCTGCACCAATAGTTAACAGGGTCTACTCTGGGCCAAGAAAAACATAACCTGAGTGCTCGACAGTTTTCGTGCTATGAACATGTTTCTATAAGTACCAAAACCAGTGCAGAGGTTCAGTACCCAGTGCTTCTGATCTGAATGGAGACCAGCAGCTGCCTGAGTGTAACAGGAACACATTAAACGTGTAGCTGTGCTCCTGTTCATATGGTAATATGTTGTTGATGGCACAGTCATGTGTGGACGGTAAACTAGTGCAGTATGTCATGTACTTTTGAAATAGAGCCTGATGGTGTTCAAACATCCATCAACGAGCTGCTGTTCAGCTACCAACCAGGAGACACGTCTTCTGTCGGACTGTTTGTTGGGAAACAAAGCAGCAGTAACAGGGTGTAGGCAGGGTGTAGGCAGGGTGTAGACATGCTGGCACACAGCTGAGACTATGCACATAGCTCATCAGTCAACCTGAGCTGTGAGATAGTATCACTGCAGAGATACACTTCAACTACACCATGTACAACACACTTCAACCACATCCTGTACAACACACAGTCGACGCCGCTGGCCTTTCATCACTTCGTTAGCTCATAAGACAGTTGCTCTTTACATTAATATAAAGTTACAGAACAGAAAAAAACAAAAACAAATATCATTTATTCGAAATTCAAAGTAAGCCTTTGAAAATAGCCGTTAGGCTGTAGGTTAAGCCCAAAACTATATAAGCCAGCTCAACAAACGCATTTAGGAGCTCATTCCAGATGGACCATCTTTAAAATGTCATAATTCAACTTGTTTTAAGGTAAACATTCTCTCCACGGCGGGTGGTCGCTTGCTCTGTGATTACATTTTGCCCTCAAACTTCGGGTATCGTGTCTAAATTGACTCACCTCGTCTGACGAACCGTCCGGTCCAAATGAAGCCCGCAGAGCTGCTCAGGTGATTAACACAACAAAACACATTAGCGCGCGGCCGCATCCCTGCGAGGTGCACTGCGCGCGTTCACAGAGGACAAAGAGACGCGCCATCAGGTGTGCGCTCATCACGTGGGCCCCTCCCCAGGTCAAACAGGACTAACCTGACAGGTGACTGTCCTTTGTTTCCAGAGGCCAAGCCCGCTCCAGTTTCAATGTCGGGCACATTTGGAATGAATTTCAGAGTTGTCATTCATTAATGTGATTTAAAACAGAGCTCACAGCACATGACAACACTTTTCCATTATTATTAAATCCTAAACAGTCTTATAGGCTATACATATAAAATGTTTCAGTATCACCAACTTTGTTTTACAGACAGTGTGAGAAATCCTACCAACGAATCAAGTAATCAAAATAAAAAACTCAATCAAAATAAAAAACTCAAGTAAAAACACATGTAAATTATTTTACAGCTTTTGTCATGATAATGTAACCTGAGGCATGGCGGGCTGACATGCTGATTCAGCCTGCCTGCTGAGTAAAATGCCTCCAGTGTTACAAAACCTGACACCTTTCTCAGAATAACCTGTCCTCCCAGCTGTTTACCTGCAGAGCCACTTCACCAGGTGTGATGACATGGACTCTCCTCCTGGGTCGATCTGCATGAATGGATTCAGCGTCCCATAATTTGACAGTTTTACACCTGTTTTTTCTCATTAGAATAGTTATTTTAACAGTTTTGTGTCAACGTTTACAGAGGAACATTTGGAGCACATTTCTTTAAATAAGCTTTAGAGAAATATCTCACTTAATTAATTTCCTCCAGAAAGAATGAGGTGTTCTATATTGTCACAGAGTGGTAGTAGCCTCTGCCCAAATTATTGTATTTTTTAAGTGTTCCCAGTCAAATAGGCGCTGCGCAGCCGATTGTGACTGGAACGCCCACTAATGTGACTGTTTGTCTCAACAGCAGAGACCTGTCAACAGAGCCTGAAGGAGGGGCCTGCACTGAGTAGAATATTGGGAGCAGCTGGGGTGGTTGGTTAATGGAGGGGCAGGGCCTCTAAAGCTTATATAGGAAGGCCCCAGTTCTGAAGGGCTCTTTTTGGCCCTTTAAGTTTTTTGTGTATTATTCTTTTCAGCCATTTTCCCTCAGTTTGTATTTTTGCTTTTGTCCAGGCCTGGTAACAATTAAATTACTTTGTTCTGCATGCCTGCCTCCTGCCTGTTCGTGACATCTTAAGACCCCCACACACCGCCCAAGGCCAACTTCCTTATCTGACTTCCTTATCCGACCACTTTGTCGCTTCCTGTCTTATCCGTTCGGAGGAAAAGTTCCATTGAAAAACACTGCCCCGGCTACACAGAAGCATTCTGTGCCTGTGCGAAATGCAATAAGTCTCCTAAACATCGGGTGGCGCTAGTCTTGTGCCAGTCACCCAAAACATAAAAACAGGAAATGACGGAACGGAGTGTGGACCGTAGTTATCAAAACAAAGCACACACAGTGTTGGCTCGGCATTACTTGTGTGATGTCGTATAACGGTGGTCTCTCTTCCACCAGGGCAATCAGCTGCTCCTCAAAGTCCTCGGTCCACACAGCCATGGCTTCCAAAAATACGTTGGTTTATCCCCAAAATAACGAACGGCAAAGTGTTGTTTGTAACTCTGCCGGCCTTTAAGGAGATTTTTCCTGACTTTCACTTGAGCTACACTCCCACCGGATAACAAATGGTGGCAGTGGTGGGATGTGTGAAGTCTCCCAAGGAGAGATAGTCACTTAAAACCTGAGATGTCTGGACGAGGGCGTGGCCGAATTCCCCGCAAAAACCCACTAGCAAAGTAGGGTGAGGAGCAAGGGGAGGAGAAGGCCGCTGAGCTGGGGGAAGGGGTGGAGCAGGAACCAGGGCTGGCTGCTGGAGCCCAAGCGTTGGAGGAGCAGCAACAGGAGCGAGAGCCCGAAGTCCACCCCGTCGGCTCAGCGGTCCGCTCACCCGAGCCACAGCCCAGCCGCCCGATAATGCAGCCCAGCAGCCGGTACGAAGGGGCAAAGATTCCAACCTTCAGCGAGGGTGAGGACGTTGAAAGTTTTTCATCCACTTCGAGCGTATCACCAGGACCTGGGGCCGGAGTCAGGAGGAGTGGGCAGCTCGAGTTGTCACCCTCCTCACTGGTAAAGCTTTGGAGGCCTATGCTGGTATGGATGAACAGCGTTTGCATCTATGAAGATGTTAAAGCTGCTGTCCTTGCCAAATATAATGTCACCGTAGAGACCTATCGCCAATGATTCCGGTCAAGGCCTCGGCCCTACAAGGTGACTGTGGGGAGGGGTAGATTAGAGGGGTCCAAAGTTGATGAGGGTCTGTCCAAGCAGGAATCAGGGGGCAGGGCAAGGTCCAACTATAGCACTGCAGGGCTCATCTGCTTTAATTGCCATCAACCAGGACACAAGGCAGCTTTGTGTTCACTCAAAAAGGCTAAAGAGGCCAATATGTTCCTGGGCCCAAGCTTCAGCCCACAATGCAAACTTCTTGAGCTAAATCCTGATATACTACCTCAGTTCTTGTGAATGGGCAATCTGCTGAAGCACTGTTAGATACAGGTAGTTCCCAGACATTGGTGAAAGCTAAGTTTGAAGACAATGAGACTTTGAACTTTGGGGACCTAGTGGGTTTGGGGTGTGTACATGGAGACGAACGAATGTATCCTACTGCTAATGTGAATGTTGTGATCGAGGGTCAAGCATATATGATGAAGGCGGTGTAGTGGATCAACTGTCACATGATGTCGTTTTGGGGGATGATTTACCGGTCCTATCTAACCTTGTTCAGTCTGTATCCAAGTCATGTGCTGTGGTTACTAGGTCTCAGGCCAAAGGCTTGCAACCCCTTCCTAACCTTCATTCAGACCTAATTGAAGGTTGCACAAAGGTTAGGGAGGATAAAAAGCAGCGCCGCTGGGACAAGCATGTGGGGAAGGCCAGGGTGCAGGATCCAGTTCCGGTTGCTCAAGATCCCTAGACCACCTTGCTGGACCCACGCTGGCAAGTTGCCACTTGCTTCAGCCTCTGTTTGCCAAGATATTTGAGATAGATGGGGTACCAGTTAATCAAGCTCCTCTTATTGGTGACAAATACATCCTCAAAGATAACCTTTTGTACATTGCAGACACTGAGGTTCCCAGATTGGTTGTTCCTAAATCATTCCATCTGCTAATTTTACATTAGGGATACCACATTCCATGGGCAGGACATCTGGGCCAACAGAAAAGCTAATCAGTCAGAGGTTCTATTGGCCTAGACTCTATCAGGATGTTCAGGAGTATTGTAGAACATATACAGAGTATCAAAAAGTAGCACCATTTCGCAAATCAGATCAAGGCCTTTTGCAACCATTACCTATAATCGGCACTCCATTTGAGTGCCTTGGTATGGATATAATCAGCCCTTTAGTGAAAAGCAGCTCAGGACATCGATTTGCTCTGGTAATATGGACTGAAGAATGTGAGGAAGCATTTAACAAGCTAAAGGAACTGTTGTGTCAAGATCCTGTCTTGCAGAGCCCCGACTTCACTAAGAAGTTTCTTGTTCAAGTGAACACCTCTGATGTTGGCTTGGGTGCGGTCTTGGCCCAAGGAGAACCTGGAGAGGAGAGGCCCATATTGTTTCTGAGCCAGAAGCTCTTTGACAGAGAAAGAAAGTACTCAACCATCGAGAAAGAGGGACTCGCTATCAAGTGGGCGGTGGACTCCCTGAGGTACTATCTACTCGGGTGAGAGTTCATCCTTCAAATGGACCATCAAGCCCTGAAGTGGATGCAGTCCATGCAGAGCCACAACTCAAGAATATTGCGCTGGTGTCTGGCCCTTCAGCCATACCACTTTGTCCTTGAGTATTGCCCGGGTCGGTTCCCCCTACCTGGGCAATACTCAAGGACAAAGTGGTATGGCCATTTTCCCTCAGTTTGTATTTTCACTTTTGTCCAGGCCTGGTAACAATTAAATTACTTTGTTCTGCATGCCTGCCTCCTGCCTGTTCCTGACATCTTAAGGAGATTTTTCCTGACTTTCACTTGAGCTACACTCCCACCGGGAGTGAACATCTATCATACTAACCTATTGTATATCATCCCTATATACTAAGTATAGATCAAACTTCATTTTCAATTAAATTTTTTAATAATAATGATAATAATAATGGATTTCTTTTATATAGAGCTTTTCAAGGTATTCAGAGGCACTTTACAGGTTGAAAAGCAGAATAATAAAAACAACACAAAAATATAAAAAGAGCCAGAAGTTACATACATTAAAAGTAGTTATAAAATATCATATACAGTCGTGGTGAAAAGTTTCCATCCACTCATAAAGAGCATGTACATCATGTCAGTCTTCAGTTCCAATGATTTCTACAGCTCTCATGTTTGTGTGATGAATGAGTGGAACACAAACTACTTTGTCACTAAAACATTCATGAAGTTTGGTTCAGTAATTCATTTATTATAGGTCTTCTGAAAATGTGACCAAATCAAATGCATAGAGCAACTTGAATGGTCAATTTAGGTGATTATATAACGTTGTGTGAATCAAACGTTCTTTGTAGCATCTTAACTTCTGAGTGGTTCTGATTGATACCAGCTGATGACTTTTCTGGGTCCATTTTAATAGGATTTGTTCGATACAACCATTAGACTCAGACACAAACACTACAATGAGAAAGTCTAAGGAGCTCAGCATTGATCTGAAAGAGAGCATTATTGATGTGACAGTCAGTCAAATCCCTTGAAGCCATTTCAAAGCAGTTAGAGGGCCCAAGATCAACTGTACAGACAGCTGTAGGTAACAGGTGTCCCTTAAAGCTCCACTGAAGTTTTGAACTGGTCAGGTTTGTCAAGAGTCTACCAAAAACAGCGAAAAAGCAAGTCTGCAATGAATTGGAAGCTGCTGTAAGACAGTAAGTAAGTCAGTGTCCACAGTCAACTGTGTTTTACATCAACATAGACTGAGAGGCTGCTGAAGGCCTTGCTCCAGATGTGGCACCTTAAAACTCAAATTTTGCTGCTGATCACACGGACAAAGGGGAGGAAAACTCTGTGGTCATATGAAACAAAAACTGAGTCGTTTTGCCAAAATGAGCAGCAGTATGTTTGGATGAGAGAAGGTGAGGCCTTTAACTCCAAGAACACCAGACCTACTGTCCAGCATGGTGCTGGTAGTATTATACTGTGGTGCTATTCTGCTGCCAGTGGATCTGCTGCTCTAAAGAAAGTAAATGGAATAACGTAGGAGGAGGATTATCTCCAAATTCTTCAGGAAAACCGAAAATCATCAGCAGAAGATTGGGTCTTGGGTGCAGTTGGGTTCAGGCTAGACTTGAGGTTTTGGAATGACCTTGCTAAAGTCCTGACTTGAACCCCATCGAGAACATGTGGACTGTGCTGAAGAAACAAATCTGTGCCAGCAAGCTAACACATTTAGTTGAACTTCACCGATTCTGTCAAGAGGAGTGGCTAAAAAATCAGCAAGAAGCTTGTGGATGGCTATCAGAAGCACCTTATTGAAGTGAAAATGGCAGAGGGACATTTAACCAAATATTAGAATTACTGTATATATATTTTTGATCCACCAGATTTGGTCACATTTAAGGAAGACACATTAATGAATTAATTATTGAACCAAACTTCATGAATGTTTTTGTGACAAAGTAGTTTGTGTTCCACTCATTCATCACAGAAACATGAGAGCTGTAGAAATCATTGGAACTCAAGACTGACATGATGAACATGTTCTTTATGAGTGGATGTGAACTTTTGACCACGGCTGTATTATTATTTAAAGTGTGTTTAAAGGTCTTGGGAGTACTAAGTGAAAAGAGGAGTATCCACGAGTTTCCTGGGGAGGTCACTGAGGCAGCTAGTGGGGAAACAATCATAGGCGATAATTTCAGTACTTGGCGGTGATTTAATTATAAGCCATACCAATCACTCTGAGACTCTTTGATTCCAATTAAGTGACAAGAAGCACCGGAAGTCTTGCCCATAGACATACAAGATATCATGAAGCCTACAAATAGTAATGTCATTATGTGGTTAAGTTGCATTGTGGGTAATGCAGGCCCACCTGTCTGCACTGCTTTCCTATAACACTGATGGACAGTTTAAAATCAAAGGATCAGAATTGATACTGCAGAACCAGAGACATCACCATTTAATTCCACACATTCTTTTTCATTTCAAAATTTGAAGCCTGCATTACCCACAATGCAACATAGCAACTGAGTGACATCAGTGGAGGCAGTTTATTAGATAACATGCAGCTTCCTCTGGAGCCATGAAAGGCTTAATACAATGTTTTTCACTGATGCAGTAGTTCTCCCCAGGACCTGTAACACACTTCAACAGGAGGCACTGGAAAAGTGTAAAATTTAAGTTTTTTAAGAGAGTCTTAAAAAAGGAAAATACTTCTGTATAAAAAGGTGCTTCATTTGCATAAAGCAGGACATCTGGATGTGATTAAAATAAGACGACATATACATATCAAACATATGAATGTAAAAAGAGTTTATGAAAGGAGAGACTAAAACTAAATTATGAACAGCCATCTGTCATATTGAACATTGTGATTTCTGTAACCAGTAATCATCTGAGACAATTCATACATTCTCCTATACAAAACTTTAAGTAAATTCACAAGTTCACATTGTGCGTCACAGTTCAAGACAGGACTACTGGACAGAAGACATTTAATGTAAAAGCCAGTGATAACAGTGAGTTTTCTGGCAAGCAGCTCACCTCCACTTTCTGTCGGCTACAGTTCTACTCACACATTTTCACATATTTTCAGTAATGTTCTTAATTATAATCTTACTCACACTCAGATGAAGAGATCTTTTCATTTGCTGTCGAATAAGTCATGGTGTATTTCATAATCACAGCAAAGTGAATACGAAATGAGGCACATAAAAATGTCTATCACGTCATGTTCACTCCAAAAAATGAGGAAGTCTAAAAACATAGATTTTTTGGTTTTGTGTACATTTTTCATCCGATTCTATTTATTACGTGCATTTGATGTAAACAGGGCACATTTAATGCAAAGAGTTTCTACCATCAGTCAATGTGTCTAAATAAAATATCTAGATGTGTGATTTATTACAGGAGACAGAATAACCGATCTGAAATGCATTACTTTTATGTATAACACTTTAATAATAAAAACAAAATTATGTTGATTTGAACTTTATACGTGACAACTGAAATAAAACACAAGGTTTACGTTTGTCGCCGTCTGAATTAACTTAATTTGAAGGGTAACACATTAAAGTGTGTCTACAGGTGTTGGAGAGTACTACAGCATATGTGAAAAACTAGAATGAAGCCCTTGGTGGCTCCAGAGGAAGCTGCATGTCATCCGATAACCTGCCTCCAGTGACGTCACTCAGTGGTGAAGTAGCAGTTTTTGGAAAGCAGTCCATTGGTCTAGCACCACAGTACTGTAAATCAGTTGGAGTCATGATGTATAGTTGAAAAACAAATGATCGAAATCAATAAAGGAACCAAAGACAACCTGTGGCTTATACCTACAATGCAATTTAGCCACTGATTGACATCACTGGATGCAATTTATCAGACGACATGCGGCTTCCTCTGGAGCCACAGAGGCTTTATATCACCCTGTGTATGCAGTAGTACTCCACAAGAGCTGTGAACACACTTCAGTGTGTGAAACTGGGTTACCCTTTAAACTGGACGTTATTTGATTTTTTAATGCTGACTCAACATGATTAAAAAAAACTTTACGATGAACTAATGTAATCAAATTAGATAGAAAATGTGCATGTCATTGAAATACTCCAAGTTTCTGGCTTTATCACTTTTTTGAGTGTAGGGCTTCTGTCTCTTGTGATGGAGCTACTCTTATAGTCTGCCTCTGCTTCCAGTGTGGCTGAACACTGGACTGAACACACACTCATCATCTGTTCATCTCAAATGGCTACAAAAAACTACAAAAGCTAAAAACTAAAAAACCTCCCTAAAGATTCCATTAAAATGTGATTTGCACCAGGGCAGGCTGTGTGTACATAAAATGCACAACATTGTAAGCTATTCATTTAGGCATGGCCTGATCCATTCAAGCTGTTTGCATCCCACCCATGTTTTTACAACCATTTTTTGGGAAACCATGTGTTCCCTTTGCTTTTTACCACTCTCTATGACATTTCTCCTGACTGATGAAGTTTCTACCTGTGACAATGTTTTTTCTGTCTGTTGTGTCACTTTACAAACAACAGTGATTGCATGTCCACCTGTTTTAATATGATGCTGGCAGAGACTGCATATTGATTCCCGGTGAGTTGGTGGCAGTGTTAAGCTGCAGCGTTGAGTTGCTATTGTTTCAGTGTGTGGAGTTGTTGTACTCTTGAATCTTCTGTTTGATATGAGAGAGCTTGCTCTTCAGGTACTCACACCTCTCCCTTTTTTCCAGATATGTCGGGTCCTGAATACAAGAAAAGAAATGTAAAAAATTTAATGTGGTGCTTTCTTTCCAGTTTTAGAATTCATACAGTATTCTGTGGTAGTCAGAGAATAATAAGGAATTTTACTGGTGGGTTATTGTATGAGGAATACAGTAACATGTGTTTTACTTTTTACTTGACATAGTTTTCAGAAAATCACACAAACAGCCAGAGACAAAGAACGTTTTGGGTATCGGGACTGTCGATATCCGATCTGTACCGGCAGCCCGGGTAACTTCTCTGTGCATTGATGCAATTCATTCAATATATGAAAATCACATGCTTCAGATAGCTTAGCATTATGAAAGTTGCTTATATCATTATTGATAGTCATCAGCATCTTTAGTCTGATGTCAGAAATACATTTTATTAAACTATTTCTTTTTAGATAACTTCTTGTGAAATTAAATTGTAAATGTCTTAATTTTGTTTTTAAACTATTTTAAATACAAAACAGCAAATTTCCTGTAGTGTCCCAAGAGATTGTTAATAACTCCAGTAAATTCTCTGTATATAAATGTATAACAGAAAACTATAATATTCACAAATGACTTGTTGTCATCTTAATTTGAAAAACATTTTGAACAGGTAACCGTCATTAAATGACAGGGCCATTTGAGAGCATCGTGCAGGATGGAGCGGGCAGCCAGTACAGATCGGGTACTGACAGGCAGCACTCAAAGTTAATTACAGAAAGCCAAGTAATCATGTCATTAAAATGTCATTAAAAGGCACATTCCTCCCATGAAGCTGGATGTATTGAGGGACAGATAAAAAAATAAATAAATCTAACTGTATGACGGACATGGTTATAACTCCTAGTACGAGTAAAGAACCAAAAAGACTGGCTCCTCAACTTCGTATAATGCAAACTGATTGGATCTCTTTGGACCCCTCATGTCATGATTCTGTTTGTGTCTGTCATTTCCTGTTTTATTTTCAGGTTGTGTCACCATGTGTCACATGTGGCTGTTCAGTTCTTCCTTTTGTGTAATTTCCTGCCGTTTTCCTGTGTTCACCTGTGTCTTGTCTGTAATCAGCCCTGGTGTGTATACAGTCTGTGTGTTCTTCACCTGTGTCGTTCCCCTGAGCCTCTCCCAGTGTCTTCCTGTGTTACACTCTGGTAAATGTTCTTTGTTTTGGGGGTTAATTTGTGTTTTTGGATTTTCGGCCCGTCATTAAAAGCTTGTTTTTGTTCCACATCCTGCCTGCCTCCTGAGTTTTCGGGCATTTGGGTTCTCACTTATTTTTGCCAAAAGGTAACACCTCGTGTCTTATGTTGGGTTGGGCAGAACTTCAGCTGTGTTACATTCTATTTCCCTTCCTCATAACACAGTGAATGAACAACCAAATGCTCCGTAGTTTCATCAGGTTGAAACAGGTGACCATAGTCACATTCCCCTGGTGTGACTCAGTGGTTATGATAACAACATGGAGAATTCCTGTCTTAAGACTGAAGTAGTGCAGCCAGGTTTTGGTTGATGAAACTGGGACAGAATGTTCTGAAGTTTTGGTAGGATGACAAAGTGGTTACTATATCATGCAAACGTCTTACATATCACAATGATTTGTAAAAAAAAAAAAAAAAAACACAAAAACATTTCATACCTTGGTATAATTATACAAATGCAACAATGGTTCAGTGCCCTTCCTTACTGTGCCCCGATTTCCTGACTAACCCTGGTGTGCACCCAAAATGACAGTTTATACTATAGTTTGTTACACAAAGCTACGATCTGTACATGTTTAACAAGAATATCTGTTTCTGGATATACACCAGAAATTGGTGCCCATCAAACTTAGTCAGGGCCCCTAAACTGACGCATAGCAGACCATGTGTCAACAGCATGAGGACACTGGGGCTGTGTCCCTCCTGGGCAATTCCAATTGTGAAACACACGTTTAATGAAAAAACTATGTAGTTATTTTTGTGCTGTGTGTATGCGTGTACATTTCAGCTGCAACATCATATATTATTAGAACTTGCAATGATTGAAGAAGAATTGCAGCCTATTTTGTCTATGTGCCGAAGGCCATACTTTGTCTGTGCGATGGTGGTATGTGTGTGTCATACACCTGTGGTTGACACAGCACACCAAAAGTTATAGCATCTGGGGCAGAATATTTTACACCCAAATGCCACATTGCTCCATTTTCTTAAGTTGGTTACAATTAGCGTGATGGGTTGACAAGATTTTGGCCTGGCTTATCATAGTGCACCTGTTTTTCTTACTTTTTTAAATGTCTTGTAAATTCTTTTCTGGCTAATGATGACATTTTGAATGAACCTGGCAACACAATTAGACCTAGCGAGAAGGCTACCAGGCTGGCCAACCACCAGAGGTGTGAAGTATTGACTCACTGCTCAAAAAACATTCAGTTGGAGGACTTAATCAAAAAGGTCACAGTCAAAAATATTGGACCTGTCCAGCCAAAGAACTTTAATAGTTCTGCTGGACCCAGTTTGATCTGATTTTTCTGTAGGGTCAAACTGATAATAATTTTCCTTTTTGATGTTTTATCACAGGGAGTGTGTGAAAACCATCACCAAAATAGTCTTGAATCTTGAATCTTGAATTTGCAGCCCCTCAGGGTCCCCACTGGAGAGAGCCGCTGGTCTAGACTGCTTAATATTCTGTGTTGGGTTGTCTTTTACCATTAAGACTCTTCATACCATATATGTATGATTTAACAGCTCACTCAACATACAAATAACAATATTTTAACCAAGTACCTACATCAACATAAATAAGTGATACATAATCACTGCAGTGATTTAATGTAGTAAGTAAATTTAAAAGCAAGCTCTTAGTATGCGAAATGTACAGGGGGAATATCTTTCATAGATCCTTTAGTTACACAGGGGCAATTAGGGGTAATCAAACAGACTAACCAGGGCATGGACGCTACAGCTACAGCGAGTGACCTTGAATGGATCATACTTACAGCTTTCTTCCTCTGATATTCCATTATAATGCTATCGATCCGCTCCTTCTCCTGAAACAAAATTAGCATGTTATTGGACATAGTTATAGAGTGTGTATCCATCTGTGTTCCTGTGTGTGTGAGTGTGAGTGCGACTTCTACCATTTGGCTAGAGGGCCGGGGGGGAAGGTTCTGCATCATCTCATCCATTTCTTCAAACTTCTTTGCCATGGCCTGAACCTCAGCGTGTAGTTCCTTGTACTCAGCGTGCTGGTCATTGAACACAGCCTTGTACTGATCCCTCTCCTCCTCTGAGCGAATGCTCGGGTACTTCCTGTGGAAACAGGACAGGAGATGACACATTTTCTTGGCCTACAGGCTACATTCAGTCTACAGTGAATGTGAAACTGCAAAATGGGTCTGAATGACAGTATCAGTCCATCTGTCCAACACTACTTCAGGACAGATCACCACCAAATCTGCTGGGGATAATTATGTTTCTAAATTAAGGATTATCGGACAGGTTCACTAGTTCTCAAGTCTCCTAAAACATTCGTTGGGCGCCTTTCAAACATATTGAAATGGCTTCAAATGTAATCAGTGGTGGAATATAACCAAGTACACTCAAAGCACATTGCACTAGTTTTCAAATGGAAATACTGAACATTTTACTCCACCTGCATTTGACTGATAGCTTAAATTACTTGTTACTTTACAGATTTTGATTATTAATGCAAAATATAATCAACTGCTAAATTATGATGTAGTATCATAGACAGGCCTCCTGGCAATACATGAGGAAGTCATCTGCTTGATTAGACTAACTCATACTGTTGAAACCTGATGTAAGCCTGATTTAAGATTACATCATAGCTCAAAATCATTAGTATTGATATGGGGCTAATAATAGTCATTAGGCAATCCTCCAGTTATTCATTCATTCTTTATTTTAACCCTCTCGTGAATCAAGCTCATCACAGTCTTATTTCCAAGTGTAGGTCTGAACTATATTCACTATAACTTTAACCACGTAAACGTCTGAACTGATCACACTTTAAACTGCACACACATTTGAGTTTATCACAGTAGTGATGGATCACAGGTTTAGCCATGGACACTGCAGGAAATCTGTGGATCGGGCGGTCTAGGTCATAAAACTAAACCTTGTGATTGATATCAGATGGGCTGCTGGTGGGTGAATAATAGTTATTAATGAAGAAAACATCACCTGCACTAAAAGAAATGATATAAGTGTGTCTCTCTGTTTACACACACGGCACATCAGTTTAACTCTATTGATTATTCAAATCTCAACTATTTTTAGTTGTAATGTTATAATTTAAAGAATTATAGATAGGCATACATTCATCTGAGTTCTCTACAGCTGTTAAAGCCGACTGACAGCTGATCAGCTGGAATCAGTAGCAGCCATCATCAGAGACAGGCAGACTCATTCCACTAACTCACACACGTGAATTACTAAAACGAGTGAGTTTAAAGAAAACAAAAACACATCGATTTGTACTAGCTTAAATCCAAATAGAGCCAAACTAGCTAGTAATGCTAGATTATGAAGCTATGTTAGCTGCTAAGGAGGTTTATGAATCATCTGAATGTCAAGCCTGTTAGCTTATTTGGCTAACTGCTGCTGCTGTTCAGAGTCCCTCCTCCTACCTACAGTGTTTGACACAGCGTTTGACTGAAATTCTCTGACCAATATGGAAAAATAACTACACATATTGTTGGGCATGTGTCACTATTTAATTATAGTGCAACCTCTTTTATTTTACTAAACCATAATCACAAGAAGTGACTAATGTGTTATGTTGACCCGCTGGGGACAGTAGCAGTGTGCAGGCTGCAGCAGCTGTTTGTCCTTCTCGTCTGCTGCCGCTACATGTTTCTGCTTGTACAGTGATAATCAGGCTGATCTACTCTTTAACTGTCCAGATGCACTCAGGACAAATCCTAACCTCACTTACTGTAGGGCATCAAAATGGCTAGAGCCGGCCCATGGTTGTATCTGTGGCCATGTGCAGCTTGCACCAGATGCCTAAGGTTACGCATGAAGCCGAGTCTCAATTCATCCAGGATGCGGCCCCTGAATTGAAACACAGCTGGAACGACGTTCAGCTCTTCAGACATTTTGTATAAATGATTAAAACCATATAAAATAAATGATTAAAACTGTTCAGGAGTCCCAAATCTCGAGTCCCAGTCTCTGGCATCTAGGACCCCCGCTCTGGACTGAAGACAGAGGCCAGTTTGAAGACGGGGGATATAGTACAGATGTGATTTACACCAGGGATGGACGAGATGTGCAGCAGCAGAGGGAGAGAGAGTCCGATATCAGCAGCAGGTAAAAATGGCGTGTAGAGCTCAAGCTGAATTGAGGAGTTATTAAGTCCACACCAGAGGTGATTGTGGAAAGACAAAGACAAAAACTGTTTGGGGAGTTTTATTTCATGTCAAATTTGAATGAATCGTTGTTTAAGAACAAGAGCTTGTCTTAGTTTGGTAAAAGAGAGAAACTTGATTTCAGAAGGTGTGCAGTTGTATTTTTCTGTTTAGTAAGGAGCATAGGTGTAAAAATATCTCCTTTCTTGACATTTAGTGAGTTAATTTTGTTAACTTATAAGACTATGTAGTGGACCGCTTTTACATCTCCCAGCTGAAGCTAGGAGGACTATCACTTCTTTATTACTGTCACAAACATTAAAGCCTATGGTAGACCTGATAATTACCACTTTTCATTAAAAAGGTAGTTGTTTTTGAAGAGGGCAAACTATAACACATTTTGGGAGGGTATCTTTCATCCAGAACATTTTTGAAAACCTTTTTAGCAGAATTAATTTGAATGTCAAATATGAAGGTGAATAATTAATAACTGAGAGGCTCCCAATCCAGGGTGCCTTAACACAGCAATGTATTTTCCAAAAAGTGTGACTAGCAAGGTTATACTCACGCCACATAATCAGCTATAACAACAGGTTTGGGGATGTGTCCAGCTGGTATGTGACCCCGGAGGATCTCTGGCTCCAGCATCACCGGAGCAGCAGCTGCAGAATGGTTTGGAGCGTCCATGAAGTCTGGCTGAATGGTGGGGAGAGGGGTCTGCTCCGAGGCCCTGGAGGACGGACCCAGCTACAGTAGATAGCCACATGTTCAGTTCATGTACACTGTGTGCAATAATCATTTAAAAAGTTAACCTTGATACTTACTATAGACAAAGGGACCGATGATCCAATAGTCTTCATCTAGGTTGATTGTGATGGGAAGAAGAGGTGGGGAGTGGTCCATTATTCAATGGCTTATTTTAATCAACTATTCTAGAGCTTTTGAATGTTAAAGACCACCTACTACAAGTATTATACTTAAGTTTCAACTCTCTGCGTTTCAATAATCAATAGTGTGTGTGTGTGTGTGTGTGTGTGTGTGTGTGTGTGTGTGTGTGTGTGTGTGTGTGTGTGTGTGTGTGTGTGTGTGTGTGTGTGTGTCTCAGACCTCCTGTGACAGCGCCTCCTCCCTCATCCTGGCTGCTTCATGCCTCCACAGTTTCAGACACACTCCTGCACTGATGAAGTAGAGCACCATGGTGATGAAGAGGAAGACGATGGCTGCTGTCTGGCCGGCCTCGGTGCGACAGAATGCTCCGTTTATTCCATTGTTGAAGACCGGTATGCTACACAGACCCCCTCGAGTGGTGTCCCTCACATACATAATCCCTGCTGCCATGTAAAGCACTGCCAAGACCAGGTTGATGGAACATTCTGTGAGCGGCCACCAAGAAGAGTCCAGAAGGATGGCTCTGTAGTATAGGGTCATCCCAAGAACGACCAGAATAACAGTCACAATCCATGAAAGACCAGCCACCACCAGAACAAAAGGTGTCTTGGGGCCTGTGTAGGAACCGCCCCCAGATCCATATGCACCGGCACCGCCGCCAAGTCCCCCAAACAGCTGTGGCTGAGAGTAGCCATACATGTTGAACCACTCATTGTCCTTATGAACATAAGCGCAGACACAGGCGAACACAGCAGCCCCCAGCAGCAGCTCCACGCAGCCCAAGATCCTCAGCAGGCCAGCCCATGACTTCATGTAGGCATAGCGCATGTGGTACTCCTCCACCCGCTCCTGGTAGGTCTGGGCTGAGAGATTGGTGGGCACTGCAGATGCGGAGTCGAAGGCTTCAGAACCCAGCAGCAGCATGTCTCGCTCCTTCTCAGTGGTGTAGCCGCCATAGGGGTCACGATAGGAGCCTGGAAGGGATGGGGATGGAGGGGCAGAGTGGGGAGGTGAGCAGGGGACTCCCGCTGTGGTGTTGCAGTTGGCACTTTTCCTGGATGAGGGGGCAGGGGAGTGAGGGGAAGGTAAAGGAGTAGGGGAGGACCAATCCTTGCTCCCTCGGTTACCGCTGTTGCCACGGAAGAAGTTCTTGACAGAGTTGGGGATGAAGCGGTGCACCGGCTTAATGTCCATGGCATCACAGTCATCCTCCATTGGCTTATCATCGCTGGCGGGGTAGAAGGATTCAGGCCCAACAGCTGGCTGTTCAGGTAGAGGAGGAGGGGGGAGGGGGTCTAAGCTGACAGCCGGCACCGTTCCTTGCGAAGATGCTGGGGGGGGAGGGAAATTCGGGTCCCACCCTAAGGAGCCCACAGGGACCTGGTCATAGTGTGGGAACTCCCGCACTCGGTCAAACCTGGTGACAGAACCAACTCCTCCTGAAGACATCGGGACCTGGACTCTTTGCTCGCTACAGAGAGAAAGGAAAATAGTATAAGTGTGGACCTACAGTGGCTTTAAAGGATCACTCCGGTTTAAAAAAAGCTTTGGACATAATTTCTCTTATGATAATGTTATACTGGCTAAAGCAATTGCTGAGATCTAGGAACAAGGCTACATCACTACAACAAAGTCACTCAATCACAAAGGTTTTATGATCAGATGACACAATATCAGCCTGATATTGATCCTAGTGTCAGAAACAAAACAATATTAAAGAAATGACAAAAGAAAACAAAAATGATCTTCATGAACTAGACAGATCTCAATAAAAATCACCAACAATAACATGATTGTGGTGAATTTTCATTCTTGGGATGATTGTGAATTGAGATAATCATGAATATCCTCACATGACACTGTCCTTTATTAGTTTCCTGATTTATTTTGAATTGCCTAAGTATGTCACCATGGTTAGACATGGCTTACTCATTGTATCCCCACAAAAACACAAAAGTTAAATCAGGAGATAAGGTTACCACCATTTCTTTATCATTTCCTTTAAATACAAATATTTGTGTTCTAACAAAATGTAAGATAAATTAATTTTAGTATGTTTTAGTGCCATTTTGGGAGTGTTCAGCATATTTTGATGAACACAGGGATAGTATCGTGAATCACAATTATTTTGGTTGGGATAATCATGACACTAAATTTTCATATTGTCTCATGCCATGAACAGAGAGGTCGGTGAATAAATATGTTTTCTTTAATTGGTGTAACAAGATGCAGCATTAACATCCAGATTCATTTTCTGTGGTTCAGGATTTCACAAAGAAATGGGTCCATATTGAATCTAAAAAGATGAACAGACCACCACAAAACTCTAGACATCCTGCCCATCAACGTGCAAAACTCTCAACACATAGAATTGGAAAACTAGAACCGGTAAACAGCTTCCGTCATTCAGCAGACACACAGTAGCCCTGGCCTCACAGTAGAGCTGAATCATTGTTAGCACGAGTGAGTCGGAATGTTGAAGGACTGACTCTTAGCCACGGTGACCCACATTCACTGAGTGCACAGTTCAGTTCAGACAAAGTAAAGATGAAATATGCTTGCCGTGTAGATGGAAGTCCGACTCTGTAGAGGACAGGAGTCCTTTCTTAGTAGGAGTAATGATGCAACAGAAATAATGGAGATGTGAACTTTGATTGACCAGCGCAACTGACACTGATGTTTTGTATACAAGGAACAAGCTCAATTTATTGTCATTTTTTAAACAAGGGTTTTAAAAAATGAAATAATGATTGAGTGCTTCTACATCTATTTTAGACAGTGGAGTGTTGGGGATGAGATGAGGGTGAGTCTCACAGTCTGAGGAGTGAAGCTGCTCTGTAGTCTGGTGGTACGGCAGCAGATACTCCTGTATCTGTTGTCAGATGGCAGCAGGGTGAACAGACTGGGTGGCTGGGTGGGTATTGTCTTTTAGTATCTTTGGGCTCTGTGCAGACATCTCACTTCACAGATGTCACAGATGCTCTGTAGATGGTACTAGTGATGCTCTGGGTGGGTTTAATCACCCATTGTAGAGTGTCCCTGTCCTGGGCCCTGCATGAACCATGAACCTGCCTTTGAGGTTTACGGTCAGGATGCTGCTGTGTAAAATCTGACCAGCATCTTGCTCCGGAATTTCCTAAGTTTCCGTAGGAAGCAGTTTTCTGTGCTTTTCTAACCAGGATGGCGATGTGTGATGAACAAGGTAGGTATTCAGTGATGGTAATTCCAAACTGTTCACCTGCTCCACCTCAGCTCCACTGATGTAGACAGGGGTGTGTGTCTTTGCCTCCATCATTCTAAAATCAGCTTCTTGGTTTTGCTGACATTGAGCAGCAGATTGTTCTCTGTGCACCACTCAGCAAGATCTTTGATTTGCTCCCAGTATGAACCCTCATCAATGTTTATAATGTGGCCAATGATGTTGGTGCCATCTGCATACTTCACAGTGGAGTTGTCTTGATGCCTGGAGGCAGTCCCAGGTGTACAGAACCGCCCCTCGGGAGCGTTGTGCAGAGCACTAACGTGGAGGAGGTGTGACTACCAATCCAAACTCTCTGGGGTCTGCTTGTGAGGAAGTCCGTTATCCAGTTGCAGAGTGTTGTACTCTAGAGTGTTGAGTCTTCCAATCTGCTTCATGGGTGAGATTGTGTTGAATGCTGAGTTGAAGTCAACAAACAGCCTCCTGATGGAGCTGTTCTTACTCTGCAGGTGTGTGAAGACGGAGTGAAGGGCCTCTGTGGATCTGTTGGTTCTGAAAGGACACTAGTGAGGGTCCAGACTGGCAGGGATGTTGTCTTTGATGTGCTGGAGAAGATTCTTGAAGCACTTCATCAGGATGGGTGTGAGGGCCACAGAGCGGTAGTCAGTAAGACTAGACACAGCAGATTTTTCAGTACAGGATCACTGAGCACGTGAACGGGACCACAATACTCCGAAAACTGGGAATAATCAGGTTATGATAATAATGTGATTTGACGTGTTTACATGCAGGTTGAATCATGTAGAAACAGTTTACATGATTCAATTAGTCAATTAGTTGTAATTCTTTCCAAGTACATGACGTAAAAAAACATCCTGTCAACGTGATGTTGCCTGTGGCGTCTCAGCTGGTCAGGGCTGTCCTTAAGTGGGATTTGTTAGGTTTGCAAAACATGCAAAATAACGCACTCCTTCTTCGCATTATGCATATGAGCAGAAAACGAATCCACTTACGTTCCTTTTACTTTTTTACACATGTGCAGATGTAAAAGAATGAAAGAAACTGGATTAACAGTATACATGTGCCCAATAAAACAGAATATTGGGAAAAAAACATATCTTTAGTGCTGCTGGTGTTTTGGCGTCCCTCTCCAGTCTCTGCTGTTAGCCCCACAGATAAAATCCCATTCACCTCTATTACAGACATTCTAAACGATCTGGGTCAACTTGCCTGTCTCTGACTAGCCTGGCAGCACATGTCTGACCTCAGAATACTTCCACACACTGCTCCTTTAGACACTTCAGTGTTGTGACTGCCCGCTCAGGATGGCTTTGCTCACTTGTTTCCTCTCTAGTTTTCTATTTATTAGAGTGTATGAGATGTACCTATATAATATTCAATATAAATCAAATAGTCTGTTTTTGATTGATCATTAGGCTCACAAAAATCAACTGGTTCTATTGTCTTATTTAATGATTTGCTTTCAAATGAAATAATGTAAATAATGTTCAGGGATAAATCTGTGTTACTCGCAGACTGTTCAAAAGCTTTTCTCAATACAGGAGAGCAAATATGATCTGACAGGAGTTTGAAAGTTTACTGTACAAAAAACAAAAAGGTATTAAAAGGAAATATTAATATTGTTGGGGTTAAATTATGGAACGGTGCAAATATACATTTAAACATGTGTCATTGGCTTTTGGTTTTTAAAATAATTTTTCACAAAACTTGTTTTTAGGATAACAAGTGTGAATGACTTTTGTTGCTGTGCTGATAAGAATGTAGGACAGCTGGAAGCATTTTGTTTCAGTCACTGCCTGACACACAGACTGCTGACTTTGTCATGCTGTCTACACTGTGTGTATTCACTGGAGCCTGTGGGATGACTGAATAAAGATACTACTACTACATGACTTATTCAAATGGAGGCTTTGCTGTAGCCTACAGAATTTTGTAGTTAGTAGCCTGCTGAGGTTTGGACCCATGATTGTAAAGGTACTCCACGATTTATGAACAACTTAATGACACGATGATTAAATGATTAAGAAAGAAAGAAAACGTAAGTGTGGTGCACCGGTAGGCTCGCCCGTAGCCAGAGTGTCATTTACTGAAGTTAGATGACTGGTACAAGACAGGTGTCTGCATGTCGCCACTTATATTGGAAACCGTAAAATACATAAAAATACATACATTTTGAGGATCACACCACACACACTCTTTCGTCTGTCTTACAAGTTAAAATCCAATGAATTCAAAGCAAAAATGGCACATCGAATTCGATATTTGGAGGCTGACTTACCTGCTGATGACTACGTCTGTTTTTCTCAGTCAAACAGGTGCAACATCCTGTGCGTCACCCTCCTTTTGTTCTCCGACGTACTCGCACCGATCTCAGGTCAGACACTAAGTTGAACTCCGGGTTAAATGGGTTAATCAGCGGGAGAGAAAACTGATCTCAGATTCCGGTGATATGCCGGGTGCCGCGGTGAAACTCACCTGGTCGTGTTGGGCCAGTTTGACCAGCCTGACGATGCGTTCACTGACTCCCTCCCACTTCCCACTTTAAGTCACAATGCTTACATTCCCCCGTCGGTCAATTGAAACAATTGAGTCAAAACAATTGTGCCACCATGTGGTCAGTTTTTAATATATTTCACAATCAACTCGCACATACAACGAAAATATTCCAATTTTAACACGATGCGCATTTAGGAGATTATTTGGTATATTGAATATCATAAATTTAAACATCAATATCTCAAATACAAAAAAACATTTAGCAGTGATTACTTATGGTTTTGAATTATTATCAACATGTTTAACCCTTTAAAGGGTTTTTTACACATGAAAGTGTGTGTACAGGTCTTGTGGAGAAGCCTACTACTGCGTGTGTGAAACAAGTAGGATAAAGCTTTTTGTGGCTCCTGAGGGAGCTGCATGCAACCTGATAAGCTGCATTGTGGGTAATGTAGGCACCAGGTTTTGAAAAGGACGAAGAATGCATGGAACAAAAAAAAAAAGATGATTCTGTTGTATCGATTTTGATCATTTGTTTTTAAATGATCCATAATGGTAACGTCCAACAGTGTTGCTGTGGGCTGCTGTCTGTACAACTGTTGACAGGACACCCCAAATTACCCAAAAGGTCAATTATGAATCTTTTTATTAGGATTTTTACCACGAAATCTTTTTGTATACAATAAAATAAGCGTATCATTTTCTGTCATGGAGTATATCACTTCACTGCTAAAAGAAAATAGAGCAGACTCACCGTCAGTTGCAGTGTCTTATTTAATTTTTTTTGCAGACTTTGTTAATTTGTGTCTCAATGATTGTCAGCATTAGTACTGGAATGAATGTTGAAAATAAAAACATTTCATCAAAATCAGTTTAATGAGACATGAGTGCTTTTTATTTAGAAAACCCACAGTTTTCACATCTACTAGTCTTAACCAAGACTAAGGAAGTAACTTTTAAAATTTTAAATGACATCTATCCATCTAACCATTTCTTTCATGAGAGATTTAACTGGGACAACAACTCCTGTGGATTTTGTGAGAGAAATATTGAAACTGTAGAACATATTTTCTTCCAGTGTGAGCCTGTACAAGACTTTTGGACTGCATTTCAAGGCTGGCTTCATTCTAAAGACATAATACTGCACCCTCTGGACGTTTTGGAGCAAGTATTAATGAAGCACAAAAACATGGAATTCTTGATAAATAACCTGATTCTGTTGGGCAAGCATGTTATTCATAAATGAAACCCTCATTCAACAGATGGATGAAATTAAGTTTACAAAGTCTCTTCAGTGTATGACAGACAGAAGCACCCTGAATCTTGCTGCCTTACTGGAGTTGTTCGTTTTTTGTTTGTGTTTGTTTTATGGTTTCATGCTGCTTCATCACCTGATTCATATAATCATCGTAATAATAATTTTCACATCCATTAGGTAGTATGAGGAAGTCTCTCGTGTGCACGCTTTTTTTTTATTCAAGAACATTACATACTAAATAGTTCAAAATTCCAGTCACATCAACAAACAAAACGAAACACAACAAAATACAGTTAAGAGGTTTGCTAACTAAAAGGAGAACATTTCAAATATCTAAATAGTCTCATTGTTTTTTAATTTAAAAGTTAAAATTCAATGAAAGTCAAATATGATTTAAAATCTGTAACTTTAAAAGTTTGACAGGAGGGAAATCTTTGAAGCCACTTCATTTTATGAATGTAACATTTTGCTATAATAATGACTAAATGAACACGCGGAAGAACCCGGGCGGAAGTCGAGCGTGTCTTCATGCTTCACTGAGCAGCTTTCATTGGATGAAATGGGCTCCGCCCCGAGGGAGTGTCCACTAGTTATCGGCATTGTGATAGGTCCACGGGGCAGATCTGCCACATCCAATATGGCGGACACGCTAACGTATCGCGGCAACGGCAACTTGCGTGGGGCCAACACGCTCAGTGCAGCGTATATATCTCTATGCTTTGACCAATCACCAAGGATTACGGCCAATCACGTGTCAACATTTAGTTCCGTATTTTAGGACTTGTCAAGCTGGGATTGGTTGAAACAGCATTAACGTTTGAAAACGACGGAAGGTGCTGTCCACCGTCTCAGCGTCTCAGAGCAGAGACACAAAGATGGAGATAATTTACGCTGTCCGTGTTTTTGTCAACTCGCTGCTGTTTGCGCTGCTGTGGTCGGACTGTGAAGGAAGAGAGTCGGAGCTCGACTATGTGACCTGCGGCTCACTGGTCAAACTGCTCAACACCAGACACAACGTCCGCCTCCATTCCCACGATGTCAAATATGGCTCAGGTAACTTCTCTCAGATAGCCAGGGTTAGTACCAGCACCAGTACCAGTACCAGTACCAGCACCAGTACCAGCACCAGTACCAGTTGTACCAGTGCGGTTACATTCAAACACGTTTTTAACATTTAAGGACAATGAATAAGGTGAACGGGTTGTGTCTGTCTCTGATATCGGTTAAAGGTATGTTAAATTAATTCAAAAAGCGAACAATTTAAAGTTGCCTTGCTCATCGGCACACATTCACTTACGCATATTAAGCGCAACACCTCGTATGTCTTGCCTCTGGTAGATTCTTTTTCTCCAAATGTCCAGCTGTATGTTCGACACCTGCTCACCGTACAGACCCACTGCCATCTACTGACGCAGCAGACCTGTCGGAACCAGCAGAGCAGGTGTTGT
The DNA here is from genome assembly GCA_039737535.1 of Lagodon rhomboides. Taxonomy (NCBI): domain Eukaryota; kingdom Metazoa; phylum Chordata; class Actinopteri; order Spariformes; family Sparidae; genus Lagodon; species Lagodon rhomboides. The sequence continues at coordinate 4,842,328 of CM077791.1, read as the reverse complement.
CACACACTGAATACTACAAGTTGAAATTTAACCGAAACGAACATTCTTATGTACGACGAACTTAGTTGTTCATGTGTTTAGACACTGTTTAAAAACTCCTTGTTTTATGTATTTCTTTCACACCGGCGATAATAATGTCCAAAATGTAAACCATCAACTAGATAGAACCTTTCAAAGTAAAGTCCAATATGGCGTTAATACTGAAGCTCGTTGAAAATAATATATTCGATTGAAATGCAGTTAACACCTTGCAGGTGTCATCAGATCACAGTGATGTGTACTGTATAAAGACACCATGCACTGTACTTCAGGAACGCAGAGTGGGATCATTTGCAAAGACATTATATTTAATGTTTGGATTTTTGTAAATATATGATTATTCTGAAGAGGAGTAACAAAAGACTGAGACAATTGTAGAAACCTGTTGACTTGTGGAATGTTCCACAATGCCCTTCAGTCGTCTCCTGTGTTCCTTCACTGCTGTGGATGCTTTATTGTTATATTTGGTTTGTTGTCTTCTTTGGGAGGGAAAGTTTCCTGTATTAATTCTAGCTTTGTGCTGACTTTACATTTGGGAAGTTCGACTTTTATCAGTGTGTTATACGTTTTACTGATCCAACCAGCGAGGCTGTAGACACGCATCTGTTCACATCATTTTAACCCCTACCGGATACGGTGAAAAGAAACTTGTGCATTTATTCAAACGGGGCGTGAAAGTGATACAGGAACTGATCAGCCTCCTGTGTGTCTCTGACACCTTCTCCTCAGACATACAAAAGAGGCTTGTAGTAGTAACATTCAACAGATAACGAGTGGAAACTGATATCACACACCTCCGCTGACTTCTCATGTGCAGCTTAGAAGTTCAGTTCTGTAACTTCAGATGTGTGAAGTTAACACTTATCCTTCCATGTTAGCAGCCAGTCTTACACAAATTAATTTGGAGTAATAATAAGTTGATTGTGGTTCCTACCCTAATCTCAATGAGAAAAATGTATACATGTTTTATTTGATATTGGATTAGGTTTGATTGTTATGCGCTCCAGTTAGTGCCATTCTCGTTTATTTGACAGGGAGCGTACACAGTTACAATACAATACTTATTTACTATAAAACAACAAGGACGACACTCAGATTTTAAAGATTAAAACACTACAATAAGAACCAGATGTAATGAGTGTTTCCATTTATGTGTGATGGGTACAAGATTGGGTCAATTTTAGCCATGATATCATCTTAAATTTTAAGAGTTATGCCGAGATCGAAAAGTGGCAGATGGTATGCCAATCGTTGCTCAGCGGCATATACCGATCCTTGGAGTGGTATGCTGCTGGTATTCCGCCGTCACATGATGGTGTGTGGCCCTTGACACTGTTAGGTCATTGATGAATCTACAAATGTAATACCACTGGGCTGGTTTTAAGACAAGTACTGCCAGAAACGTATACATTTTTTAGTCTTTATTGACAGTGCCGACTGGGGTGTATGCATGTAGACAGGAAGGACACGTGGGATGCTTGTGATGTGATATGATAAATAATATGGCTACATTTCTGCCTGTAAACTACTCAAAGCTAATGGAAGAGCTAGCCTTAGCTAACATGGCTAATGTTAGCCTAGCCGCCGTAGTTGGTCTGACTAATCAATAGCAGTTTGAGCTAACCAACCAAACAATACTTACTGACAGGTTTGCTTTATTAGGAGAACACAATAACCCAGTACTTCATATGAAACTCTACGTTGCGGAACATTAACCAGTGTGACATATTGTGTATCATGTTGTATCATCACTGTACTTTGAATGACTGAATGAGCTGCTAATAACAGAAAAGATGACTGGCTTGTTTTCATTCATAGTTTAGCAGCCACTAAACCCAGACCTGTGCACAGTCTGCCTTATTGTGGTAACAAAGTGTTGGAAATTTAGTGTCTCAATTTAATTCTTACACCTATGTTTCATCAAGGCCTCGGATCAGACTATTCTACACTTGTTTACTCAGCAGCATATGTCGTTGAATATCACATGCCACTCTCGATCCAGATAACACTGCACCACTGATACCGACACACCACTCCTGCTGCAGCAGCATATGATGTCCTGCATGGACAAACTGCTGCTGTTACAGGGGTGTGAGCCTTCAGGCATCGGCATACCACTACTGATACAGAGGCATATGTTGTTTCTTTATGCCAGTGACCATCATCTGGGATTTCAACGCTGATTGAAGATGCGGTTACAACATTAATGTGTCACAAAACACAGTTAAATTTGGGAACTCATTTTGATCATTTGTTTAGGCTGAGAGGAGATATTGATACGTGGCTGTCCGGTGGGTCGAGAGTGGCCTGTGATATTCAACGACATGTGCTGCTGTGTAAGTGAAGCTGCAGCCCTCTCTTATACTACTTGGTGTTGAGTTCCAAAAATCTGATGTGTCAATAAACATCTTGTGTAAATAAAGTTCTATTTAATCAAATAGATATTCTTTATTTCAAGGATTTGGGGCTGAGGCAAGATATATAAGGAGTTTTGGGAGATTGGGGCTAGAAAAATGTTGACAGGTATACAAAGTCCATGTTTCATCTCTTGAAAGGAACACAACTGAAGCTTACTGAAGTTCTTCTGTCTGACATGTTAAATAGAGCTCAGTGGGAGTTGTCATTCTTACTGTGTGTGTGTCTGTGTGTGTGTAGGCAGTGGACAGCAGTCTGTGACTGGAGTGGAGAACGCAGATGATGCCAACAGTTATTGGCAGATTCGAGGGAAGCCCAACCTTCCATGTCAACGCGGGGCAGCCATTAAGTGTGGTCAGGCCATCCGCATCACACACATGAAGACTGGACGAAACCTCCACACACACCACTTCAGCTCCCCTCTGTCTAATAACCAGGTCAGACAGCAGCACACACACTGTCTTTTATACGTGTACATGTGTTTTTATCACCACCTTGCAAATGTTTTCTCCTTTACCTCCACCTATCTGTGTCGTTTGCAGGAGGTCAGTGCCTTCGGAGAGAACGGCGAGGGCGACGACCTGGACGTGTGGGCAGTGCAGTGCGACGGCACCTACTGGGAGCGCGATGAGGCCGTGCGCTTCAAACACGTGGGCACGGACGCCTTTCTGAGTGTGACAGGCGAGCAGTACGGCCACCCCATCCGCGGCCAGCGCGAGGTGCACGGCATGAGCTCTCCCAACCAGCACAACTGGTGGCGCTCCATGGAGGGTGTGTTCATCCAGCCCAGCATGGAGCCACTGCGCCACGATGAGCTCTGATCATCATGTGGAGACACAAAGCATGTGGATTACTGTTTTTATAGCTCACCTGGACCAAATGTGTGAATGATGTAGAATACTTGACTGATGACTCATCTCTGTACATGCGAAGCAGTCAGTGTTCTGAGACGAGGAAGATGATGCTCACAGTTTGACTAGGGTTAGGGACACTGTAAAGTCGTGGTCAGAAGTTCACGCCCACTCGTAAAGAACATGTTCATCATGTCAGTCTTCAGTTCAATGATTCCTACAGCTCTCATGTTTCTGTGATGAATGAGTGGAACACAAACTACTTTATCACAAAAACATTCATGAAGTCTGGTTCATGGTAATGAACTTATTATAGGTCTTCTGACAATGTGAGTGTCATTATTGAACCATGAATGTTGTTTGTGTTCCTCTCATTCATCATAGAAACATGAGAGCTGTAGAAACCACTTGAACTCTAGAATACTATGATATACATGTTCTTTACAAGTGTTGTAAAGTGTAAATCTTTCACCACAACTGTATGTAGTGTGGTCAAATGGTCAGATAAAGGAGTAAAAAACAAGGCTGGATTACCCACTGGGTACGTACATGGGCCCCAGGGGCTCATGAAGAGCAAATTCAGTGAAATGTAATTTAACTGATTTTGTCCAGAATATAAACACCAAAGAGCAACATCATTTGAAATATTGACGGCCCTGTGTCGAATAAAACCTTTTTTTTTTTTTCAGTTGATATTACCCCAGAAAATGTCCAACATCCTGCTGTCAGTCTGTCCACTGGTAGGATTTGTTGCTGTTCTCAATTTTCTATCAAAGTCAACAACATGTCATTGGAGTTTGGATGAAGTCAGCCTGGAGTCTTGGACTTACAGTTCATACACTTTTCACTTTTGCCTGACAATTTATAGACTAAACAGATGAATCAAGACAAGTGAGCACATTCATCACCTTGATTCCAGCCCTAGAAAGACATGGTCAATATTTTATCTGCTGATGACAGTGATTGTTAGTTGCACTCTTAGTTTCCAATAATAATTGAATCATGAAAGACTATAAAAATGAGGAAGCCTTTCCCCTGTAACTAACGGCATAACAGAGCAAAGTTAACTGGGCAGTGAATCATGACATTTAATTAAAGCAGCTACAAGGAACTCTGTTGGTCCTGGTGGCCCTGTAGACCAGAGCAGTGAGAGCACCCTGACTCCTGTCATGAAGATACTGATTGGCTTCACACATTCTTCCTTTAGAAGTGAGTTTGGGAAACGGGCAGCATATTTTTTAATATTATCTGTTTGTAGGATGCAGAGCGATGAGGTAATGTATCTGTTTGTGTCTATAAAATATTGATAAGTGTAATGTGACGATGGTGAAACAAAGTGAACTTTGTTTCAGTATCATACCACCGGACTATGACTCAAGTCATCATCAGCACTCCGCCATAACAAATAGTTTTAATTATACGACTTATCCAACCCGTATAAGTGGATCTGGTGACGGGCTTTAAGAAGAATTCTGATAACTATATACGTCACACTGATGGTCTTATGTCGGACAAATGGAGACATCGGTATTTAATTGAAAATGTTTTATAACCAGTTAAAAGTCCCTTGTTGTACATTCAAATCATACTTGATTGTAATCAAAGCCAAGCCAGATGTGGATTTTTTAATTCCTTGCTGAGCAATAAACAGCTGTGAAGTTAGTTTCATCCTTTTGGCAGTTGTTGACACTGAGAGTGGACCAGTCAGAGACTGTCGGAGGCTCACACTCATCCTAACCATCCCATCCATTATGGTAACGTGATAGATTCTCCATGTTTTTCATGCTCTATATTAGCCCTTGCGTGACAATAATACTTTTATTTATGTTATGGTGAAAATGTGAAAGGAGGAGCTGTACATACTTTTTAAATTAGTGCCTTTTAGTGATGATTTTTTTTTTTTTTAGTTTTTCATTTTTGTATGTTGGGACCTTTTTCAAAAATTGTGTTTGGTGAACTATTAGAGGTTTGTTAAAAGTTTTATATACGTTCACTGCCACTAAAATACATGGCAGGATAAGTCTGGGTGGGTAAAGTGAACGGAAGCACTTGAGCAAGGCGCAGTGGGGCCATCAACCCTCGCTGCTCTAGTGGAGCTGCTGTGTGGCCGACAGACCAGACTGTGGTTCTACTGAGCAACTTCCAGGTGTGAAGGTGTAACTGTGAATTTGATCAGGATGTTCCTGAAAAAGAGACTATTGTTTTCTAAACAAAAGAATAAAAAAATAATAATAATTTTTTAAAAATGTTGCACTCGAGCATCGCACCAAATGAACTGTGCACACTGGCCACACCTGTCCCCTGACCAGGAGCAGCTGTTATATTCTTCTCAAAGTTACTGGTCATTTAACCTCGCAGATCATCATGAAACACAGGAATTGTTTCTTGGATCTGCCGGTTGACCTAAATTCATGTGACGTGATGTAATTATTAACTTGCCAGCTATCCTGCAAACCACGTACCCAGACCATCTACTAAAATATGCATTTCATAGCTGAATTTTGATGGTGACAGTCGAATATGAATACCTTCAGCTGAGCACTAACGAGGCCAGTGTCGGACTGTGCGTGACCATGGTTTTTGTGGTGTGCCGAGCATCGTGGCAGTAGTCAGCTGACAGAGCCCGTCAGTGGGGAAGGGGCAGCCCCCCTCGCCTGCTGCTGCATCCCTGATTTTAAAATTCAGAAGACCGCAGGCTGACAGTGCAGTGCAGTGCCACGTGCAACTTTGACATCTTGTCAATTAGAAGTGGTCACAGTAGTGAGAGTGGTGTGAGGCTGCTTTATCATAACAGCAGTTTGTGTATTTGCAACTGTATCTTTACATAGCAAGTAGTTGTTTGCTGCTTTATTAATGATTAAAATCTCATATGGAACCTTTAATAGATGTAAAAATCTATCTGAAACCACCTTGCTAATGTCACAACAATCTTTGATTTCACTTGTCAGCCAACACATGTTAGTAAAAGAAAAAAATATTAGAAAATAGAAAATGAGTTGCAAAAAATAACATATCTAAATGATGATGTTGTGGTTTATGAGCTCTCATTTATTTTCATTCAAGGTTTGAAATAACTTGGATGGAGAGGAGGCTCTGTGTCATAGGTCACATGCACTACATATATTCATTTGTCATGGTTTTCAAAAAGGTTTGTCTTTAACCGCCTTCAGACCCAGCACCAACTCAGCTAATGAAAATGAACTATTTGAAAATTTGACATTTAACGTAAATGTGTTATGTGATGTGATATTCACGTTGTCAGGTGAGAGTAAGGTGTGGCAGGCTGACGAGCAGGAAGTGAAGTGAGCCTTGATATTGCTCAAAGTTGGAAATACTGATGAAATCTTGATTTAAGATTTGAGTTGGCTTCTAGTTCTACAACTGAATAATTACACTTGACTACAAGCTTAAGTACGAAAGTGAAGTGACGCTGGTTTGAGTGTTTATGACAACACAGATCTATAATTTTGGGCGTTAATTTACCACCCAGCCGTCTGTCACCAATTTCCCTTAAATCCAAGTTTCCTTAAATATCCCAATTCATGCTTAGGAAGAAGTAAGGTTTATAAATGACGCACTTGGACTCTGGACACAGCCTTCAAAAGTGGCCCCACGGTCTTAGTCAGGTTTCATTGAAATGGGCACGGACACAGACTGTGCCTCTTTTTATTGTCAAAATAATAAAGATGCTTTGTAAATTTCAACCTCACATAAAATGAATTGAAATGAAAGCCTGATCAGTAGTTTAATGTAACCAGTAACCTGCTGCCCAGCTTACAGCAGCCCCTCCCAGAACACAGCTCCAACATCCCTGGACATGCAGGTGCATCTCAAAAATTAGAATATCATAGAAAAGTTTTTTTTTAGGTAATTTAATTAAAAAAGTGAATCTTTCATATATTCTAGATTTATTACACATAAGTGAAATGTTTCAAGTGTTTTTTTGTTTTAATTGTGATGATTACAGCTCATGAAAATCAAAAATCCAGTATCAATATTACATAAGACCAATCAAAAAAGGATTTATAACACGGAAATGTGAGCCCTCTGACAATACTGTTCATTTATGCATTTAATACTTGGATGGGGCATCTAGTAGTTTTGGCACTGGAAGAGGAAATCAGCCTCTCCATACAGGATGGAGATTACCAGTTACTAAACTGAACCTGACCTGAACCCCATGAAGAATCTGTAGGTTGTTGTCAAGAGGAAGATGAGAGACAGCAGACCCAACAGACGAGCTGAAGGCCGCTAACAAAGCAACCAGCGCTTCCATCACTCCTCAGCAGTGCCACAGGGTGATCACCTCCATGCCGCGGCGCCCTGGTGCAGTCATTTGTGTGAAAGGAGCGACCAAGTATTGAGTGCATGAAAGACCAGGCTTGAATTTTGAAATTAACTTATGAAAAAAAAGAAAGAAAGAACTTTTCCATGATATTCAATTTTTTTTTAGATGCACCTGTGTGTCATGTCAGTCTTCAGTTCCAGTGATTCCTACAGCTCTCATGTTTCTGTGATGAATGAGTGGAACACAAACTACTTTGTCACAAAAACATTCATGAAGTTTGGTTCAGTAATGAATTTATTATAGGTCTTCTGACAATGTGACCAAATCTGCTGGATCAACAATATAAATACAACAAACTAAATTTAGGTGATTATATAAAGTTGTGTGAATCAAATGTTCTTTGTAGCATCTTAACTTCTTCTGAGTGGTTCTGATTGATACCAGCTGATGACTTTTCTGGGTCCATTTTAATAGGACTTGTTCGATACGACCATTAGACTCAGACACAAACACTACAGTGGGAAAGTCTAAGGAGCTCAGCATTGAGCTGAAAGAGAGCATTATTGATTTGAACAAGTCAGGAAAGTCACTTGGAGCCATTTCACAGCAGTTACAGGTCCCAAGATCAACTGTACAGAAAACTGTTTGTAAGTATAAAGTGCATGGCACAGTTAGAAAACACAAACTATCATCTGCTGCTGAGAGAAAACTGGTCAGGATGGTCAAGATTCAGCCAAAAAACACCAAAAAGCAAGTCTGCAATGAATTAGAAGCTGCTGGAAGACAGGTGTCAGTGTCCATAGTCAGGTGTGTTTTACATCAACATGAGCTAAGAGGCTGCTGTGCAAGAAAGAATCTCTTGCTCCAAAGCTCGACTGAAGTTTGCTGCTGATCACATGGACAAAGAGGAAGCAAACTCTGTGGTCACATGAAAGAAAGTAAATGGAATAATGAAGAAGGAGGATTATTCTTCAAGAAAACCTAAAATCATCAGCAGAAGATTGGGTCTTGGGTGCAGTTGGGTGTTCCAACAGAACAATGATCCCAGACACACATCAGAAGAGGTAAAGGAATGGATCAATCAGGCTAGACTTGAGATTTAGGAACGACCTTGCTAGAGTCCTGTCTTGAACCCCATCGAGAACATGTGGACTGTTCTGAAGAAACAAGTCTGTTCCAGGAAGCTAACACATTTAGTTGAACTTCACTGATTCTGTTCAATTCAGCCAGAGGACGACCAGAAGCTTGTGGATGACTATCAGAAGCACCTATTTGAGGTGAAAATGGCCGAGGGACATTTAACCAAATACTAGAATTATATAATTATATGTTGTATGTATATTTTTCAGCCAGCAGATATTTGATATCAGATAAATTGATATTTGAACCAAACTTCATGAATGTTTTTGTGACAAAGTAGTTTGTGTTCCACTCATTCATCCCAGAAACATGAGAGCTGCAGGAATCATTGGAACTGAAGACTGACATGATGAACATGTTCTTTATGAGTGGATGTGAACTTTTGACCACTGTGTGTGGTGTGCAACTCTAAAGATCTGATCCACCAATAAACAACAACAACAAGAAGAATGTGGCATATTAAATCATCCATTCTCAATACATCTCAGCCTGGTGATTATCAGTTATCGGCTGACAAAATATCCATGTGGTGCATCTCTAATAATAATAAAATAATAAAAAAAGAGTTTGGTTACCAACCTTTACATTGATTTTCAGCAGCACCTGGTCCAGCCTAAACACTGTGTCTAGATGTTGATACTATCATTTCCCCAAAGCTTCAGAAGATGGACCACAACCTCTTAATGAATGTTTTAAATCAGACATCCCAACCTGCTCCATCAGAACCAATCTCTGCTGATGTGGACAGCATGGCTTTAGTGGCACGCCTGATCACTGACAGTCATCCAGCCTGTTCTCTCACAGTGTGGCAGTGGTGCTGACAGCTGCCCCATGTCAACGAAACAAATGTATGTAGATGGTGCTGTAACACTCAGCGGTGGAGACAGCGAGCTCCTCTCAGTACCTGGACCTGTTGGACCTGACCTGACACATCATGCGGAATACATCAAAAAAGAAGCAGAGCAAAGCCTCTTCTTGCTTCCTTAACTTAAGGACCGCTGAGGTCAGCCACTGCACCTTAAACAGAGTATACATATCATTAATCGAAAGGATTGTCATGATAACATTATTTTCATTTTAACATTGTGTCCTGGTTAAAGCACCTGACTGTGAGCAGGTCGAAGCTTCCCAACAGCCCAACGTGGTGGAACAATTAGAGCCTGCAAACGAACCCAGCTGAGCTGCAGCATTGCTGTGGAAGTCCATTTCTGCCTGTTCAAGAAAAAAATGAGCTTGATGAAAAAAAATATATTCCCATGGTAAATCATAATTATGAGAGTCCAAATGTATCTCATAATATCCACTTTCTATCCCATAATTATGCGTTCGTTAATGAATAATTTTGTTTAATGTAGCTCCTAGTGTGTTTCTATGTCCATGAATGAAGGCTACTGTATTATTATTATTATTATTATTATTATTATTATTATTATTATTATTATTATTATCATCATCATTATTACCTACAGTACTTAGTGAGGATTTTGACTGTACTTACTAGTTACCAGTTCTAATCAGTAATCAACACACTGATAATTTAGTGTAGTTTAACTTGTCAGGCTACTGATGCAACTCAAGAACATTTATTGCCACAAAGTTACTTTTGATACTCAAGTACATTTACTATCAATGTGCGCTGAAAACCAGGAGGTGAAGATGAGTGAGCTCCAGAGTGCTGCTGTTCGCTTTCTGTCCAGCAGGTGGAGGCAGACCACCATTAAAGACGGACGGTGTCGCAGGGAGGACGTGTATGAAACCCATCATCATCATCATCATCATCATCATCATCAGAACCATCTCGGTCATCATCAGCATTATTGTGTCCAGCATCCTGCAGCTCAGTCCGCGCCTCCCGGGCCCGAGCTGACCTGAGCGGAGTCCTGGTGAGTTCTGACTGTGGTGCTGCGTCCGGATGCTCCTGATAGAACCCGGGACACTGCGGGCCCAGTGTGTGTGTGTGTCAGTGTGCAGGCCGGTGTCATGTGTGGCTGTGTGTCACTGGCTGCCTGCTGCTGTTTCACTGTGCGTAAAGCTCGGACCTGTAACTGCCACCACCGGTGTTATCATCCAACAGCGACGTCAGCTGCAGCACTTTTTAATATTTTACCGATCAGAAACCTCATTTAAATATCAGGCTAAAATCCTGTCTCTTTACATTTATTTTAATGTTAAATTAATACACAGTCTAAACGAATAATCCTCTACTTTGTTCAATAACGAGTTACGTATTCATGCATTCATTCAGTCATAGTGTTTTTACTTTATTGCTTTTATGGAAAATAAAAATAGCTGTAAATCTGTGAAAAATAATAGAACGATTTAAATTAGGAGAGATACAATCATTTCTATAAAACACCTCTGAGAGATCAAATTCAAGAGATTACCTTAAAACACAATCAATGGAGCCTTAAAGTCTGAAACCATTTGATTCTATATATGGCAGTCCTGAAATGCTGACCACACTCCTCAGTGTGCCTTTAACTGAATGATTCAAGCTTGACAAATAAAGATATTCAGAGTCCAGTTAAAGGTGCTGTTTGTGAGGCTCTGAGTTTCACAAGCTGGGAATGAGACTCAGAAATGAATCTCCTTTAATACCACTCCACTGTGTTTTAAACTCAGCACTTTAACTGATTATTAGTTTATCTCCACATGTGTGTACATTTAAAACTTATTAAAGGAACGTTGTTGAATGTTCGCACACAAACACACCTAAAAATCTGTCTATTTAAATTCCTAATGAATTTCAAAGGATTTTTCAATCAAGCAAATTCATCATAAAATTGCGTTCAGCTAGTGTAATAACCTAAAGGATCATCCGGTCTGTTTTTAGAAGCAGGTAAACTCTCTGAGAACATAATGTCTCTGCATTGGGTCCGTCCTTCTGAAAGGAAGTTTTCCCTCCTTTTCTGGTCCAGTGAAAGGTGCACTGCTGCTGACCTTTAACGGGGCTCCAATGGTGGGGGGTGGGCCGAGGGAGACGTGGAGTCCAGGGGGGTGGGGGTGCAGAAGGAGGTTCCCAGGCTCTCCACGCATGAGTCCCAGCAGGCCGAGCAGAGGAAATGTAAATGTGACCACCCACCTCTGAGGAGGAAATGCTGTGTTGTTCTATTACCTCACCTCAGTTTCTGCTGTTTTCACAGCACCAGGTTCATTTCTACAGACTGGACACTCAGAATGACTCCTACTGTCTGAGTCCTGCACAGCACCTGTAGCAACCTGTACTTAATATTTCATGGAAACAGTGCAGTAAGAAATGAATTAGAAATAAATTAACACATAATCCAAGAATTTTCACACTACTTTCTATGATTTTAGGTTAAAATTCTAGTTAAAATAATAAGAATGTATTTATGTAGAAAGTCAAATTAAGTTTTGGCTGGTTTAATCTCTCATAGCTTTTTCATCATATTTGAGATTATGTTTAAATCAGTCATATTGAACAGCAGTATATAAATAGTTTTTTGACGGGATAAAGGAATATTTTTTCAGATTGTTCGGTTACATGTTGTCTAACTAGAGATGTGTCTATATTAATGATCACTGTGATATTTAAAAATGAAATATTGATGTTGTGTTAATAGAACATGATAAAATGATACATTATAATTTCTTTCCGTTCTCACTTTGTCAGAGCAGGTGGAGGTGATGCACATTATTGCCACCCACCATAAACCAAAGTGTTCTTCACAGTCATTACAGCCTCTCTCCATCACGTACATTTGTACTTTGAGTGTAATTCATTTGCCAAAAGAAACACACTAAAAATCATTTTCGAGAATTCTTTTATAAAAAAAATATTTTCCGTACATGACATGATGATATTTCTGTTGTGAAGTCTTAAGGTCATGATAACTGTGTGGTGGCAGTGTGACATCATGACAGCCCTCTACACACTCTGAACACGAGCAGCTGTACAAGAACTCACAAGAGCCTCACTGACACGGGCAGAATAAGGATTTCAATGAGGAACCATCTAATCAAAGAATACATTTGGTACTTAGCAGTATTTAATCCTACACCACTACAGATATACTTATGTTAGTAATATACCCAAGTAAATGATTGAGGTTTGATACCCAGCCTTACTTGGGATGTTCCATCAGGAAGATGTCCATGACTTTAAGAAGATGGTGAACACAGAAATCTCAGTTGTAGTGTGTTGTGATGGCCTCACAGATTCAGTGAGTAACTGGTGTAGTAAATGTGCGTCCTCGTACTCAACAACAGTGTAGTCTTGCTCAAAATACACATGTACAGACTGATGATGCACTTGGTATCATGATGGATCAGAGGAGGCCAGCTCTGCAGCGGCTTTATGGAGAATATTTTGAATAATAAATGTTGCATCTTATCTCATTCAACTCTGACATAGCTCTGACATTTTCTTTCAAAATAAAACTTGACATTACATTATTGAACACCTTTTCAATTCATTTTTATACTCTAAAGGTACTAAAAGGAACATTTAACTGGTTATAAAACAGTGTCAATCAATACTGAGAAGGTTGGCTAGCTCTGCCTGATTAATGCCTGTCATCGGGTTGGACTCTGACTCTGGGTTTGATAAGTTACAATACTAAAACTATTATTACTATCTCACAGCCTGAGGAAAGAAGCTGCTCTGAAGTCTAGTGAGTTCACTTTGTTTCGTCCTCGTCATCTTTTGTCCAAAGGAGCCGGCAGAATCAACGAAACATTCACGTTCCTTGCAGCAGCCTTCAGGGTTCTACTCACCTGTCTCTGCCTTCAGTGTTCAGTTCACCTGATTTACAAAACCAAATGACACTTGGTTGAAGATACTTTTGATTTGATTTTCATTCATCCAGCTTTGGAGATGTTGTGATTTCTGCCTCCGCTCCTTATCATAGTGTTGAAGAGTTACATAAACAGAACATGTGTCCACGTCCACATTACTCTGGATAATCCACACAACATGCTGTTTTTACTGGAACTAGTTTGAGAAAGAGTCTCAGAGACAAATAGCTTCTAGATGCTAATTTGGGTGAAGTTTACCTTTAATTCGTGCTGTACTTTGCTTTAGTTCACATTTAGTTCTTATGTTTTTATCCAGATGCTTTAGGATTGTATTGCCATTTTGCATACATCTCTGTTGCTCTACTCTTTCTTTCTACTTCTTTTTTCTTGCTACAGTAACTTCATTTTCTACCCATTCATCAAAAGAACATCACTTTTTCTTACCGGAGGCTTAACTGCAGCAGTATGACCAGAGGAACACAACACAACCGAGGTCAAAGTTGACCACTGCACACAATGTTACCGTCAGCTGCCCTCAGCCCTGCAGGAGGCTTCTCACTGTCACCATCATCATCATCACCACCGCCCAGCTCAGAAGAAAACACAAGTACCACTTCTTCATTGAACATTTCCTTTATTGAAGTAATCATCCTGCGAAAAGGCTGAAGGTGGATGAGCGATAGGGAAAAGTGTCAGTTACCGTGGGGTTGTGGTGCCTTGCTCAGAAGCAGAGTGGGGCAGGGTGGAGGGTGGAGGGTGCGGGGAGGAGGCTGGGCCCAGCTGACCGATGCCCTTTCATTATTGCACTGCTTGCTGCAGCTCCAACAGTAGTGCAACAGGGAAAGAGTGTCAAGCAGAGAGCGTCCTGGAGCTGTCGTCCCCGGAGACACAGTGCAATGTCTTCAACCTGTCCAAAGTCCCAACCAGCAGTTCTCTGACTGTCCCTGCTCCGCTCAGTGTGCACTCAATCTGAGGACTTGACTACTTCTTACTACTTATTTGACAACTGTACAATTCATTACACTATACTTTGAAAGGTTTTAGGATTAAGAAGCAGAAAAAAATAAAAATAACAATAAAAAAAATACATGAGACAATTATATGATTCCATGATATCATGACATTAGATGAAATGTAATGTTTTTATGCTATGACCACTGTATTTCACTCTATTTCTCAATTGTGAAAATGCAAATTCACTCAATTCATTTACTTAATACTTAATCAAAAGTCATGAAGGTACCATTACTTTTCTGAAAATGAAACAATAACAATCAAACTCTTTTATTTTAATAATTGTATAATTCATTAATAGTATCATGATTAACACCACTGACTCCAAACCTGGAAAGTGACACCGATCAGGGCAGTTTCTAGTCTCCCCATCAGTCAGGCTGATCAGGCTGGTAAAGTGCTAAACACATGCACAGGCTCATCATTTCATATTCAGGCATGTTGAGGTGAAACATTAAACTAAATTCTCAAACAGTCAAAGCATTTTAAATCAGTTGAAATTAAAGCTACAACTGAAGATTGAATTAATAACGTTAGGACTTGTTGTCCAAACTGTTCCCTTCTGAGGGCCCAAACTAAAATGGATAAAAAACAGTCCTTCGGAGAATAAGTTCCCTGCACATGAGAACATATTGTTTTAGTTAGATCAAGTGAAGGGCCAATCAGCCTTTTGGTCAATTCAGCAGGTCAGTAAACAGCTGCAATCTAACAGCTCTGCTGACATTCACTGGCTGTGGTGACTGATCAAGAACAAATCTATGGAACTGCTCTTAGTTAATAATGATAATAATAACAATAACAATAATAATAATAGTAGTAGTAATAATATATATATATATATATATATATATATACACACATATATACACACACATACACACACATATATATTCTGATCTGAGGGGCTTTTCTGGACACTATGTTAACATTACTGAAGAAGTATTTACACATTACAAACATTCACAAACTTGCTATTTGAGTTCATGAAGACAAATAAAGCTGAGGGTTTACTGAACAACAGCATGAAACAGGTAGTTCACTGTACAAACAGCTCTTTAACCTAAGAGGGTTCAAACTACGTCACTGGTAATAACATTAAATGGATGGACACACAAGATGTTGAACACTGTCACAGAGTATCACACTGTATACTGAACATCAGTGAGAGCTACAGAATGAGCAGAGTAATGCCTGTGTGACATCGGCTGCATAACACACCAGAGGAGGAAGATCATCCCTCAGAGCCAAGACCCTATAAGCAATATTGCACTACTGTATCAACTCTAGTAAAAGCAGAGGCAACATTGATAGGGTCTAGTCTGCGAGGTGATGGAGACGAGACCACAGGTGACCAGAGTAGACAGAGTTGGGAGGACGTGAACAACACCGGACATCAGCTGCCCCTCATTCTATACAAAGGGAGTTTGACATTTTTCATGTGGTAATGTTGTGAAATAACTTATCATTGGCTGCTAGATCGGTAAAACAGTACTCATAGAAGAAACAGTCCTTTACAAATTTGCACATTTGGTAGCCACACCGAAGCCATGTAGCCAGAGTTATATTAGGTTAGTATTGACTGAGGAAACCACATGTTGGACATGTTGGACAGTGCATGCAATTGCGCTTTATGTTTTATTACTGGCTGTGGAAATCTTGTACAAAACTGTAAGCGGCCATCTGCGTTTGCAGACCATAATCTATACTGCCTGCACTCTCACAATATTCTAACAATGTTGGTTCCCAGAGTCAGAACAGAATCAGGCATAAAAGCTTTGAAATACGCTGCCCCTAATTCCTGGAATACCCTCCTGGAGGAAAAACAAACAAACAAACTGGTAATCGTAATGTTGAATGTAATCTTTTTAAGGCTGTGGTTGGACCGAACAGAGACCTTTGGCTTCAGGTAACAGTGATTGCCATGTTAGACCGAGTGGACCTCGGTCACGATTAGATGGTTTCAGTTCTACCCCGACTTAACTGCAGCTTACCTCTAACTTTGACTTTCAGACTTCATTAATGGATCAAAGTAACAGCCTTCACTCAGATCGCTGACCAAAAACTTGATAGAAGTTTTCTAGCACAATTTTTAGGCCTTTAAAAATGAAAGACAGCTGCTGGATGGGGTGAGAGCAGATCTGTGAAGGCTGACAGAAACACAGGCGAGCAGCTTCTGAGACATGCAGCCACCATGGTAAGATGAACCAATAGAGTAGCTGTAGACCACCACTTGTATTTGGACACTATTTCTTTTTCTCATATGTCAACAAAAACACTGGGATTGATTTTGTTTGCAATCAATTTCCATACATTTCCATTTCTGCACCTTTCAATAGACTCTGTCCAAACCATGAGATGTACCTCGTATACTATTTATTTTCCCTTTTCTTTCCATTTCAGCCAACTGCCAAATAATTCATCCCTGTTCTTATTTGTATTATTTGTTTTAATAAACAAGTATATATATTATGTTTAAATGTACTTCCTGCTCTCTTGGAGAATCCACAGCTGTACAATATTTCCTGGACTAATCAGAAGAGCTGCCTCACCTACATGTTCCATGTTTGAGTTTAGAGTTTGATGTTTGTTCTTGTTTTACTATATTAAAAATGTCCTGGTTGAGTTCACATGGTCAACTCTTTTTTTAAATTTTTATTATTTATACCGGATGGATAAAGTTTTAAATTTCCTATGAGATCTGACTAGAGGAGGTCTAGAGGAGGTGTGAAGGTTGTGACAGTTCTGTTAGGTCTGTTAAGCCATCCAGTAACTTCCCAACCCCCATCTTCACATAGTTTACCACAGTACCTGGGAAACAGCCCTAACTGCATTTGTATGTTTTACGAGGCATCTATCTATCTATCTATCTATGGACTACAAGTCTCCATATTTCCATTTATCAGGGTTGAGGAAATAGTTGGGTTATAATAAACAGAAAGACCTTCTGGGGAACCTCTTTTATTTTTCAGTAGCAGAAACGCTGACCCTCATTAAAACCTAAAACCTTGGAGACAACAGCCGTGACAAATTCTACCCTCTTTTTTCCCCCTTTTGCGCTTTTAAAAATGGTCGGAGGCCTCGGCACATGTCTTAGATCTGCTGTAAGCACACAAGCAGCTCACTATGAGGGTGAAAAAAACACTTCTTTATGACCTATGCGGTAAGAGTCAAAAACATTGAAAATGTTTAATTTAATTTGCCTTATATTTGTCTTATTCAACAATTTAGTGAAGAAAAGCCTTGTTTCACCTTGATCGACTCTTATTAGAAGAATTAATTTCATGGAACAATCATGTATATGTGAAGCTCCTTGTTATGAGCTAAAGATTTTGAAATCCAGCTCGACATTCTGTGTCAGGAGTGTGACTTTACATTGTTAAGTGTGTTATTTTTATGGCTTTCAGATGATGTAAGGTCCATAGGATGGTTCACAGATGATGTTTTATTCTGTTTACATTTGGAATTATCATGCCACGTGGAGCCTGATAGCGTACAGATCAGGGCTGCAACCAACTACAGTTTTCATTATTGATTAATCCACCTTTTTTTTCAATTAATCAATTGTTCAAGAAAATAGCAAGAAAAGTCCATCAGATGTTCCCAGACACGACAGTTACATCTGCAAATGTCTTCTTTTGTCTGATCAACAGTCCAAAACACACATATATATTACAGATAACACAGATTCCATTTATAACGACAGATTTTGGCCATTTTTGTTTAAGAAATTTGAAAATTAACTGATCATGAAATACTATGATTCATTTCTTGTTCAGCTAATCAAGTGCTCAACTAAGGCTGTGCTTGGATGGCAGGCCAATCAGATGTGTGTCTCAAATCAGGTCCTTAACACCAACTGTCCAATCTATTATTTGCAAGTGATGTGTGTCCAGACATTGCCAGCCTATCTGCATGTGTTGCTGTGGTAACAATGTAGGGTGTCGGAAAGTAGCATACACTGTTGATGCGGCTTTACAGCATGGAAGCAAGAAAAATAGAGATCTATAATCTCGTGGTTCCACACAATCGCACAGTCAAGTGGCATTGCAGCACAACTCCTTCGCAACACACTGCTTGAAATACATATTGTTCATCCAATCATCCTTCTTGATCTTAAACCTTTAACAGCTACCCTATACCCTAACCTTCGACATCAAGATCAATATAGAGTTTGCTTTGATAGGAGAAGCAATTCATGTTTATCAACTCTTCATGACTTGACTTCACTACGCCACTAATGTTCTGCTTTTGGCAGTTGCTCTCATGCACTTAAATTAAGGGTGTGAATCTTTGGCAACCTCACGATTTGATCCGATTTCGATCTTTGGGTGTTCAAGCTGATCCAGAATCGATTTCAAAACGATTCTCGATTCAAAATTGATCGTTGATTGAATGTGTGCTTAACCATTAATTGGGGTCCTTAATCTGCTAAAAATACATTGAGACAACAATCTGCATCCCTTTTCATTTTAAAAAGTTAACAGCAATAATTAATGAATTCATTTGGAAGCACGTATGAGTGCATGTGGATAACAAAATAAGTGTCTACTGAGTTATTATTGTTGTAAGTCCGCTGAGCAGAGGACGCGTCTTTGAGTTAAAACAGACTTAAAACAGACTGAGTTATTTTCCTCACCACAGAGTTTGTTCTACGTAATGCATACTGCGATGTGTTTTTGTTAGCTTGTTAGCGGTTGTCAGCTGGTCTTGTTTGTAACTGCTGACCGCCGCTCCACTCCGATAACGTTATGTCAAACCAGTCTGTGCGGCATAAAAAGGGGTTCACAAGCATGTGGCCTGCTCAATGTTCGTCTTTCGAAGCAAATGCTTGCAACCGCTGCCTCGTTTAAAGTTTAACTTCAACATTACTCAAACGCTGTGCTGTAAATTGTGTGGGTGCTGCGCCACCATCGCACTTTAGTTCTGCGTTTTTTTTTTTCAGTTAAAATTTAGAAAATACATTCTTGACATTTGTGAATAGATTCAGATAGTTTCTGACCCACCCCTAGTTTATATCAGGATGAGGATTGGATTTTTTGTCATCACTGCATGTCTTGATGCAAAAGAGACTTTGAAATCCAGTTTGAGCTGCCAGAGTGTCCAGACTGAGACGCATCAGCAAACCAACTCCAAATATACCTTGGATCCTATTTGCACAAATTGTTTTTGCTGTCCAGACTAGCCTCCGACCCCCTCTGTACAGGATGTGTCACACACAGCACCTGGAGGCTCTCTGAGTCATAGGCTCACTGTAATCATGTGGTTCAGGTGTGTTTACACCTGGATCTACATACAGCTGAGCATGATCACCCAGGAGACACGTTAATGGCAGCTGTAATTGCAGTAATAGTCTCTTCTCCATTGACCGTCCCTATCAGCTATGCTTCAAATATATATAGACCCAGTCTGCTCTGGTATTTGCCTGCCAGCACAATGAGAGAGACAAGCATCCACATGCTGCTCAACGTAACATGCGCCACCGGCCTGATGGAGGCTTCGATTGTTTACATGTGGAGCAGTGTTGGAAATAACATGGACTGCTCTGCCAGCACAGAATCCACAGCACGGCTACACTACAAGTGTCACATTCAATAAAAAAGAAGGGAAAACTATGACCTCCGATATACATTAAAAAATACTAAAATACATTAATTCATGTAATGTTTGGATTGCAATTCCCCAATTTCATGTACAAGTTTATGTTTTATATGGTTTAAGGACTGAATATTCATTATTAAACTTAGAATCTAATCTTCCAATAAGAAAGGTGAACCATCATGAGATACACCAACAGAAACTATATCAATTTAACTCTTTTTTTCCCCCTCAAACAGCACTATTTTTTATACTACTTGATTGATGTATTTGAGCATCAATCAGAGGCTAAAGATATTACTGACCAAAAGAAGTGGATTTACCCTCCACTCCATCCCTCACTACAACACTCTCCCCTCTAAAGACACACAAGAGCAAATTCCACAGTGGCCTGCAAAACAGTGGCTAAATGTGATGCTACAGGCTCAAATGCTCCAAGGTGTGCTCGTGCGCGCACACACACACACACACACACACATATACATTAAGAAAGAGAGAGAGCAAAGGCAGTGACTAAGGACGATGAAAACCTACCCCACCCCCTCACCCCCTTCACCAAGAGCGGCCCTGCCCTCCACATTCCTCACAAGGAGCCCCATCCCCCCATTACGACCTGCCCCAAATAGGAAACTTACCCCATTTTTCCCACCCACACCGTGACTTCTTCAAGCCTGCACATTCAAATTATGCTTTCAAAAGCCGACTGAATGGGAGGGAAAAAAGAGCCGTGTGCTCCCCCCACACACACATACACACACACACACACACACACACACACACACACACATATAACGAAATGACTGCAGCATTAACTTATAGGTTCAAACATTCCTTTACAGTCACATACAGTTGCTCTTTTTATTATGGAGAATAACATATGATCACAGGTCAGATGTGTCGACGCAGTAATCTAGAGTTTTACACAGCTGCAACCAAATTGTATTCTAAAGTGGATATTTTTAAATAGATGCTTGTATTTTTGAGTTTTACATTTTTTACTAATTTAAACACATAACAAATGTTTTAAACAAGGCTAAATCATATTTTGAAAAGGGGCTGATTTGTATTTGTATGATAAATAATTAGCAGTGGTAAAATTGTGTAATAAAAAGGGCTGCATATCTTTTGAAAATCATAAGAAAACAAATCTTTTTTTAATTTTTACAGAACGGTCCTTTTTTCCCTTTTCTGTTTCTAAAATACAAATGTCCACTCGCTTCACCACACTGACAGACATTTACAGAATGTCTTTAAGATTTATATAAATAAAAAATGAATCACTTTTGTAGTTAAAAAAGGTATTATGGTCAGGTTCAACACAATTCTCAATTTTTATTTCTGATCATAGTAAAATGTTATAAAATAACAAGCCTGGGCCCTGCAAGGGAATTTAAGATAAACCTGATTTACTATAAGTGATTTCACACTTGTGGGCAATTTTCACAAAATGTGTGAAAAGTTGGGAAAGTTGACCTTAAAGCATGTTACTTAATCTGACACATGGTCTGCGATGCAAACCGAGACAGCCTCTGAAGTTCTGTGAACACAATGTTCTTTTTTTTCCCAAGGAGGCGTGGTCCAGGAGGCCTATATCTGCCCGTGTAAAATACAGCCTAATAATGCAGCATGCTTGGATAGAAAAGCCACAGACTCTTCCTGTCATAAGAACCTCTGGCCTTAGCGCCTGGTTCCCAACGACAGACTGGGGACCTCCAGCGGTCCATGAGGGAGTTTCCAAAAAAAGGATACATTTAAGCCAATGAAACTGAAAATTAAATGTATTGTTTTTTGGACAGATTATTAACTAATCTAAATGGGCAGTTACTGATAATATATAAGAAATCACCTTAAAACACAGATGGGCTCCATTAGGATTTTCTTTGAAATTAAGGTTTCATTAAATTGTGGACATTTGAAGTGAAAAAAATAATTATATAATATACATTATGTAATATATTATATAATATATAATATAGTATATATGTTATATATAATATACATTATATATTATATAATATATATTCTATTTTGTCATGGTGTTATTGGGTAAATTATACATAGACTTGACAGACTTTAAATCTCTTGTATCAACAGTTATTGTTTACTCTATTCATGATGTGGGTTTTGGTGTGAAATGACGATTGGAATTGGATCATGGGAATTTTACAATGTGTTATGTGAACTTACACTTGTCAAGCAAAGCCCAGCTGTGGTAAAAACGGCTCCAACCTACTCTAAACCTATGGCTTGGGTCATATGACTGGTGGTAGAAATGTGTGTGTGTGTGTGTGTGTGTGTGTGTGTGTGTGTGTGTGTGAGTGAGTGAGAGAGAGAGAGAGAGAATCTTGGGGAAGGGGTGGGGCTGCCTTCCAATAAGAACCTAAAGAGGCTGCTCCATGGTTCCTATTTTCTTGCCTATTTTTCTCCATTTGCCAGCATCCGTCCTCCTGCTGCACTGCTGCTGTAGTGTAGGGCGAAGGCCGAATGCTATGACAATACTATTGCACTGCTTTAGCGGATGGTACAGTAGTGCAACATCGTCAAAGCAGCTGACCTCTGCACGCTGGGACACACACACATACACACAGAATGTGAGCAGCTCTTTTTCGGGAGCCATACCACACACATATACACCACGCTGGAGACGTACTACGAGACACTGAGCATATAAATATATTAAAGCTGTGACACAGCTTTACACACTGTGGCTATCTACGCATGCAGACCATTTATGGCCAAAGGAGAGCCAATTCTATATTTTTCTTGTCACGTTCAAATAAGATTTGTAAGTAGAGGAAGTGGGAGGCGGGGAGAAGGGAGGGGAGGCGTGGAGAGAGAGAGTGTGTGTGTGTGTGTGTGTGCATGTGTGCGTGGCGCTGGTGTGTTGTCAGCCAATGCCCTTTTAATATTGCACTGCTCATCTGATTTCACAGTAGTACAACAGAAAAAGGGCTTTGGACAACAAAGCTGCTCCTCAAATCCTTTCAATTTCTATTCAATAGCAAGCATGCAAGCTGTCAGCTCCAATGTTACTAAACTATGTAGACAGTACAGGGCCTGTATCTGTGAGCCTACCACCAAACAACTACTAACATGTTGGAAGCCATATGCAAACCAGCAGCCGTGAAAACACTGAATAGGCTTATGAGGTTTAGAATACAATGTAGCCTAAATGGCGTTAAACGCATAAATAGGAAATCCTATAATATATGCAAATTGGACAGGAATTGTTAAGCTATGCAGAAATTAATTTATGAAAATAAAACTGGAATGTTTCTTGATGGTGGTTTCATATGATTGGCTGGGTGGCACCTCTCTGTTGGTCTGTGGCCTTTCCTGTCCTTTGTTCCAGTCAGCATTAGGCTATAAGAACGTGAGGGGAAACATATTTACTCAAATCAAAACCAAGCTGTTCCTATAGGCTGCGGCCTCACTGTAATCAGCCAGTAAACAGGACTTGGCCTGGAGGAAGCGAGGGTGGAGAAAACATTTCGTATATAGGGCAAAGAGCACATTCTGCCATACAATACCAGAAACCTTCATTTAATACCTACTATTCCTGTCCCTTTAGCCAAAGTGGCAATTTGAAACCCTCCTCGTGTATGAAAGCGAGGAGTGGGGGGCCTGTCATGGGCTTTGTTATTTCCAGTGTGGAGAGAAGTTTAAATTCAGCCAAAGTGCTTATTTTCCTCACCAAAATTCTGTTAAAAATACACACGTGCACGTGGATCAAAAAGCAAACTCCATCATATTTACACCTAACAAATGCCACAAAACCACAAGCTAGCTAACACAACTTTTCTAGTTACAATTTAAAACAGGCTCAAATAGCCCTGAAGAAACGGTTCAAAGTGTCAGACCCCCCCCCCCATATGTTCCCGTTAAAGCTCAGTGTAAAATATAAGGGTGTTTTGAAAACGCAGCCACACCAAGCTCACATTCCTCCGGTGAGAACAGCTTCAACCGCAACCGTTTCAAACATAAAGACACATGCGTTTGTGGAGACGATGCCACATAACTCCATGTTCTGTGCACAGCTGTGTAAAAGTGTACATTTTAAAAGCTAAAAGCATCCAGTGTACAGCACACAGCTCACACTACAGCTGGGCCTGCTGCAGGCGCTGCTGCTACACCTACAGCTCGCACACATTTAGCTTGACATGTCTCTTAAATATTTTTATGCAAAATAAACCACAAATTTCAAAATATTTTAGGGCAAAAGATGTTGATTATTTAGAATTACTTATTATTGTCTGTATGGAGTTCACAAATAATAGCCTATACCTGCAACTGTAGGTCTAAAACATTAGCTTTAAGGCTTAATAACTAGGTTATTATATTATAGTGAAATTAATGAGTCATTTGTGGTTCTGATGGGATCAATGGGCTGACCCGGCGGAACCACGGGTGTCCCCCTGACCCCTCTCTGGATTAACTCATATAATAGCCTAACTTACTTACTTTTGATATCTCAGTTTGGGGCCAGGAATAATACCTTGCATGGGCACACACCTGTCAATCACTCCCTTTATCACGCGTGCCCACAAGTGTGCGCGCGCTCGCTCTGCCTCCCCTTCTTTCTCTCTCTCTCTCTCTCTCCCTCCCTCCCTCACACACTCTCTCTCTCTCACACACACACACACGCGCGCACACACACACGCACACACAATAGCTTGCTATACAGTTTTTAAGCAACGAGAGCTCGCGGAGCCTCTCCACGGCCAATCAGACCCACCGACTTCCATGTCTTGTCCGCGAGCTCCACGCCATCTCCCGCCCCGCAGCAGCAGCGCTCCCCCTCGCGCAGACAGAGGTTCTGGTGAACGGTACCTGGCAGAGGCAGGGCCGGTCCGTACAGCTCAACACACAGAAAGGAGCACAACCGAGCCAAGTTGCCCACTTTGGCGGGGTAAAACGTCCTGGCCGTCACCACGTATCTCCCACACGTACGTCCGTTTGGACCGCAGCGGCGGTTCGCGGGGCGTAGCGGCCCCTCGGTTAGAAAAACGGGATTTCGTCTGTTGGCAACCTCACGGCCTCCCAGCTCCGGACTCCATCTTTGACTAGTTGACATTCAGCTCTTGCCGAGACAAATTCCTTATTTGCATGCCAGCCTACCATTCGTCCGTTTCTGCGCTTGTCTCCGCTCTCATTGGTGGAAAATTTATCTCATCACCTTCGGGATTGGCCACATACCAAGGGACGTCATGGTATAGTTTAATTTTAACAATGAACACAAATTTCTCTCTTCCATTCACAAAATGTTTCATTACCCGTCTTCGAGGCGCTGCGTGTTGTTTCTGTGCTCCGAAGGAACGAAAAAAAAAATCGTTTCACCTGCAGGAGTCTGTCAGGGACACAGAGACACGGCGGCTAATGATGGACCAGCCCATCGTGTCCACACTGAAGACCACCCAGACTTTATACAGTGGGCTACATGTGGATACGAAGTGTGGATTGTTTTATCACGAATCATTTTCCAAATGCAGGACACAACACAAGTTGTTGTGGCCCGGCCTCCAGCCGCTCTGTGTCTGTGTGACAGCCTCCAGATTCACATGAACCCCACACTGAAGAATTGTTGCGGCCCACACCAGATACGTTCATCCGGCCCACATGCCGCGTGGAATGATGGCAGTCCACTCCTGTGAGCCTGCTACAGTCCTGTTGTCTGGGATGAGGAGGAGGTTCCTCTCAGGTAGGTGATCCACAGGGTCGCAGTAGCAGTTCTGGGCTGGCTACAGGACAACCGATGAGGAAAAAAGGTTAAAGGCGATGGCACTCTCTGAGGTGCTGCGGCCGAAGCATGGAGGAGGGTAGCGGCCTGTGAAATCTGGCATTCCTGACCAGTGGAGCTGAAATAATTGCATTGTCCGGTGGAAAAAGGCCCGCCTTTACACCAGCCACCCCTCTCTTCCTCTCTCCTCCGGTACGGAACCGACAGTATGATGCTCAGTGTTTGGTGCCGGCTACAAAGAATATGTCCAGAGATGATTCCCCCCTCGTGTAGAATTGATGACATTTCCAACTCCAACTTCAAATAGTTTTTTTTTTTTTTTTTTTTTTTTCAAATTAGAGTCAAAGTTAAAGCATGCTCTAAATTAGTTTTCCTGGGGAGCCCAGATGTGAAACATCTCGTGCTCGTTCTTGTTACGGAAGCCTGTTGGATTCGAGTTGACTAGAGAAAGGCCTCCTCCCCTCCCCCCTCAGTCCAGTGCAGCAACCTACATTTTATCGTCAAGAAGCTTTGCCCTCACTTATACAGGCTGTAAAATATATTTAAAGTATTGAACAACGCTTTTCATGATTGATAATCACTGACTGTTTGTCGCCGAGGCGGCAGCGCCGTGAGAACACGGCCGGGTGATGTCGACGTGTAGAAGAGTCCTCCTCGCCACAGCCACTTCTCCTCTTTACTTTCTTTACTTTGCCACCGAGTTTTTAGAAGAGACCTGTCCGCCATGACGTGCTTTAGATGCTATGTAAGGAATGCGCGGTCACGCTGGGCCCTGCTCATGGTGTAGTGCTGCGCGCACGCGTGCGCTTGTGCGTAAAGTAGCGGTGCCGAGCGAAGTATGTGGGGCCGCAGGAAGCGGTATGCCCATATTTAGCCGTGTCGGCTGACTGATCGGGCTGACATGCTGCCCACACTTAGTTACACTTCGACTTGTTGTTTTTAAAGTGAACTGTTGGAGCTGCTCGGGGACACGGGGCGAGCAGAGGATGCAAAGAAATAAACATTTAAAACAGGGCGTCTGAAAAATATACAGATGGTCAGTGACAATCTGTTCTTTACACACGTGGTTCACAAACACGGTCACACAGTCTATAGTAAATAATTAGCCTCATGAAACAGTTCACTGAGAGGAATCCATATGTAAACAATGTGTTTGTTAATGCTGTAAAATAATAATTATTAAACCAAAGCCAAAATTAGGTCTATATCTTTGAATTAGTAAAAACCTCCCTGACACGAACATTAAAATATGGCTAAGCAACATCCACACCTGCTGAATTTAATTTTAGATTCTTATACAGATGTAGTATAATTTTTCCTGATGGAATGGTGCAACCATTAAGACGTGCTGCTTCTGCTTTAATGCCTCATTCATCTGAGCATAATTGTTTCTGTGACATGTGATAGGTTGTTGATTTTATGGAGACACAGGTTTTCTCTAAAAAATGTCAGCATCTTTTTGCTGGATCATAAACTGTCACCATTGACAGTAATATAATTTTTTTTGGTGCAGCTTTCCGTCAGAGTTAAAAATGATATATAAGGTAATTTAAATGAAGTCAGTGTAGATATGAAGCATTTTCCTGTGAGCACAGGGTGTGTCCAGGGTCCAGGGTCAGTGCAGGCTGCAGTAGGTTAATTTTTACTGAAAATTGTGCAAGAGATTGGACGGAGCAGAAGTCAACATGGGCACCAGTATTGTAACTGCTCTGCCTTTCCACACGTAACTGCACAATGACACGCTGTGTGTTCATCAGTCAGGGCTTAGACAACACTTTTAGATGGACAGTTAGTTCAAACAACCATTTCAGAATCTTACTGGCCATCCAGAAAACGTTCTTTTCACTCAGCACATCACATAGAAAAATAAAAACAGCCAAAGGTTTTTTTGCTTCACTGATTCAGTGAGTGGGGCCCTTCATATGAACCGGACCTCTGCACGGTGTTGAAATGAGGTCCTGCAGCTCCCTGACAATAGAGCACATGCTTGAAATAACCATGAGGATGTTCAAGGAGACCTGTGTCACTTTGTTACACACTGATCCAGTAAGCCTCAAAATCCTGTAGCGTACTTGTTTTTTTTTCTTTCAAAATGAACAAATGCACATATTTGCAACTGACAAAATAAAAGGAAAGTGAGCTGTTGATCATTCTGTGGTTTGCTACGATGTTGTGGAGTGAGACATTGGAAGGAAATCCACAGACACCAGCTGGGAGATCTCATAGAAAATCATACTTATTTAAGTAAAATAAATGAAAGGAGTGGGCCATGTGGACTCAACCAGAGTGTTTGTTCTTATATAATGAGGTCAAATATGATGAACACTGTAATCTAATGTTGAAAATATTTCGATGTGGTGCCCAATAAAACGACACATTTGTTTCCTGCTTGCTGTTGATGGTTCATTTTAGACAGAAGGATTTAACTTTCTGTTTGTCCTGAAAAGGAGGCCAAATATAAAAACATCAAATATTTTAGAAGCATCTACAAATCACGGTAATCTTACAAAAAATTGGATCAACAGCATAAGTTGTGAAACATATTGGAAATAAATCTGTTTGTTTTTCTGATTTTCATCATCACATTTTCCTGATAAAGGGTTCTTGTAATCATTACATTTTTCCTCTTTCAAAGTTTTATGTTTGAGGGTGTCAGCCATGACTTCAGCTTAGCCAAAATACAAATTGAACTAGCCCACTATGTAGCACTGATCACCCTCTAATATCTGTTTGAAACTGATAAGGGATCAGCAGAAACAGTTGTGTATTTCCCAATAGTTCCATCATTGCTCTGTTATTTCCCCAGATGTCCGAAGCTGAATGAGGAAAATATGTGTCAAAATTTCAAAAACTGGTTCTTCTCAGAATTGAGTGTGTGTAGCTTTAGTGTACGGTGGCTGTTTCCCCTCCATTCAGAGTTTACTGTTCTGCTCAGCATGCTGAGCGTTTATAGCCTCAGAGGAACAAAAAGAAAACTTAAAAACCTTGACTGTCAGGCACTTACATGTCACATAGTGACTATGAGCCAATCACAGTTAATATAAGTCAAACAGTCAGTCATGTAAGTCCTCGCCCTGCCCCCTGGCGTGGGTCATGTGAACAGTCAGCAGCAGGACACACTTCTGGCTCTCACAGGAAACAACCAAGGCCATGGATTCTTTAATCTACTGGAGAAGTGGGCCTGCTGCAGTTGGAGGGTCTATTAAACAACCTCAGCATGGAAAAAGGTTGCGTTCTGTAGACATGTGACGTGAAGATCAGCTGTAGGACAACCAGAAGGAGCTCATTAATTCAGATTAAAAAACTATAATCTGTCACAACAGGCATGATGTCTGACACTGGGTGTGACAGGGTGGCCTCGACCAACCACACAATATCCCCTTGGTGCTGAGGGGCCTTTGAGCAGGACACTAACCCTAAGAGTTGGTCTTCCAGGAGAGGACAGGTTAAGAGATAATACAGTTTACTGCTACTTTAGAATACCATCCGAAGTTAAAGTACTTCTACTAAAAGTAGTGACATTGCTTCAGTAATAAAGGTTTTAGTGTTAATCTTAAAGCTGCCTTCTACAGAAAACATACAGAAGTATTTAAAGGAAATTGTACAAAAAGTATTAAATGTACTGCAGGAAATGTCTCATTATTATTTATTTGATAACTAGATTATTATTTCTGATGTATGAATGTATAAGTAACATTTATTGTTTGAGATGACGCTCATTTGAAGCAGGTAGGATTATGTACTGTTGGGTCATTTAATCACTATGAATGGTACTAAATGGAGCACACCTCCACCGAGGCCCAACAAAGAAAACAAAGGGAAAACATTTCGGGCTGATTCACAAAATGACTTTTATTTGTATATCATGCATAATACTGTATGTATCATCATATACAGATGGTGCAAATGTAGTATCAGATGTCCATGATGTTCCAAATCAGTTTCAGTGTCTTCCCACCCTCAGGAGAAAGATCAGAGCCTGGATACGTGTTACTGGTCCTGTACAGTTTGGGTTTCAGAGGTCCTGCACAGCCACACAGGCGTTCTCACTTTGCGTCTGTCTAATGAGACCTCTGCTCAGGAGGAATTATGCTCAGAATTAGCCGAGGTCACCAAACTGTAATGAGACTGATGGAGGCAGTGCTGTGGTCATGCACTTTCACTGTCACTTCAGGTGTGTTCTGTGTGTTCTCTGGGTTTTTGTGTTTTTTCCAGTGTTGTTTTCCCTCCTGTTTTCTTGTTGTGCTCCTCACCAGCCTGATTTTCCCTCAACACCTGTCTTGTATCTGTGTAATTAGCCCCGCCCTGTCACCTGTTGTTCCCCCGGTCTGCTTTGCCTCCACACCTGCACTGCATCTCTTTCAATAGGCCTTCCCTCTTCAGTCTTTTTCAGCCCCTTCCCTGTTTTTAAGTTTTCTTCCCTGTCATTACCCTCACCTCTGTTTCTCCTCCTCCCTCCACCTGTGCCTCATTCCCTCATTAACTTAGTTTGTATTTCAGTCCAGTCTTTTGTTCAGTCCTGTCGAGTCATCTGTGGAGTTTCTGTGAGTCTGCGTTTCCCTGATGTTTCCTAGTGTTGCTGTGAATGAAAATAAAGCTTTTTTCATACTTTAAGTATCAAAAGTACTTACTACTTAGTATGCAGAATGTCCCCATATAGTGTTTTGTAGTATAATTTTACTGGATTTATATAATATCTAATATTGCATCATATTGTATGTAAATGAAGGATGAAGGAATCATCTTTTCACAGTGCCTAAATACAGCCCTGTTCATCTCCGACTGTGTCATTCGTCATTTTGCTTGGTTGTGTTGGAGGTTTGTTGAGGATGGTGCTGTAGATCTGACACCGTGTCAGAGGAATCCTAGTTACTGTAATGTCAAGTACCTTCTGACGCGAGTCTGAAGTCTCCTGACTAACAGTGACCACAGTACAAAAAACTAAGTCATGCACTTTTCTCAGTAAATGATCTGCTGCACTGTGATAATTCAGATGAAAAAGGAATATGCTTAAATTGTATACTTTACAGTGTATTTCTCATATTTTATTTGTGCTATACTACGTCCATATTAAATGTGTTATTTTGGAACAGCTTTAAGAACATTTAGCATAATTCAGCATTGCATTACCTTAAATTACATTTAAAATACCCTTCATCTTCTGTGTGAAGGTTACAGATGCGGGGAGGGGAGACAGTTTCTAATGCTCTTCCAGAGGTAGAATCAGAGATGAGACGGTGTTTGTGTGAATGGAAAGGCCTGAGGAGCAGATCAGGGGTGTGACGGTCTGATGGTGTTCACAGTCTGACAGCTAAACAGATCCTTCACTCCAAACAACAGCAATGTGGTAACTGGTTTGTGTCTTTGGGCACTTATATGAGGAGAAGTGTCTGTCATCCTGTCTGTCTGTCCCACAGTTGAATGGTGGTGATTATTTCATGTGATTTCGAGCAAAAAGCTTTAACTCACCAAGTGTTTGTCTCCTTCCACTGTTGTGTCTCACAGCGACAGTCAGCCCTCCCGACTGAGACTTCAGTGAACTTTCCCCCAGAAAACAGCCTCCCTCCCCGCGAGTGACAGAGTCAGACAGCGTCCAGTTTACTGATGGTGATTATGTAATTATGCTATTTAGAGCGAAAAACGTAACTTTGCCACTTTCCAGGATGTTTGGTGGGTCAGGATCTCAATCACTACACATTCTAACAGCATCCATATGATTATAAACAGTCAGCGGGTACATGTTTAGATTAACAGGAGGACACCTGGGAAACACCTTGAATTAAACACACAGACGTCATCATCATGACGTGTACCGTCACGCCTCTTTAGGATCCGCAGCTCCGAGTGCTGTATGATTTGACAGGCTGGTGCGACTTTACGCCGGAGCTGCTTGGTTCTGTGTAAACAAACAAAGGCGGAGGGATGGTGAGCCTTCACTGAGGAGATGATGTGGCGACTCTGTGTGAAAAGGGCTATGGTTTGAGTGCATTTGTTACAAAATCAAATAAAATATTGCGCGCACTAAACACAAACTTTAACCAATGCATACCTTTCAATTCTACTTTTGCAAGATACAGAATCAAAGTCATCATTAAATGCAGTTCCCCTTTTCATCTCCATTAATCACTTCAGTGGTATACATGACAATCTGGGTTTTGGAGCTTTATTTTTATTTCTGTTTATTTCAGCTCTGATGGGCATCAGTCCCACCAAATCAAGAGTCAAAATAAAGCAATGCCCCCTATTCCACTGAAGACCTCCATTTGTTCCAGTCAGGACACAGGCGGCTCTCCACAATCCCTCTTCAGGACAAACCCCATATCACACACTGCTCCACTGCTGTCTGTATGAGCGTAGAGTACTGAACAAGTTTTAAAAGATAAAGTGCAGCATGATGCTGGAGGCAATTAACAGAGGTCAGCTGAAATATGCTGCTTTCCCAGGTAGGTTACACATTGTCTGGGTAATCCCACCTTCCAAAATGACCCGAAAGAAACAAATCAAAACTGAAAACTTCGGTTTCCGGCTACGGAGGTACTGTAGTGACAAGAGTTTTGAAATCACTGGTCAAAAGTCACAGCAGTGTGTGTCACAAACAAACTGCATCCTTACGAACACTGTATCCTGTTGGGTATCGTGGCTAAAGCATTATGATGTAAATACACTTTCTGCTCAGCGGGGCCGTGAGGACAAAGCGTGATGACCGGAGTTTTTCAACAGGACAAACTGTACCCTCATCTCTGTCTGAAGCTGAGATGAGCAGTTTTAGGTTGGGTGACAATCCGTAGCATGTTAACCTATCTTCTGTAGAGAGAGAATGTGAAGCCAACACCAGTCGAGCTCAGGAAAACTGGAGACAAAGGGAGAGTGATGTTGGATGCATGGATTCCTTACTGATCTGAGGAAACATAACAACATGCTTGTTACTCACCTCAGATCAGTTCCATATCCTTAAGAGGGAGATGTTTAAGTGAAATCTTTTTGGATAATGGTTTTCCAGGTTCGTACCGCATTTTAAGAGTAAATTCAACCGCTTTTCAAGCACTTACAAGGTACCTCAACGAAACAGTCGAAATTATGTTTGGTTTTGTTTTTAACCCTCAAGACTTAGAACCGACCCTGTAAATAAGGACCGCACTAACGGTGTCCCACCCTTTAACTGACTGGCTGCACATTACAAACATAACTGCTGGCATAACAGTGAGTCAAATGTCAATAATGTCAAAAAATAAATGTACCTTCTGTTATAGAGGCGCTGCAGACAAACCTCTGTGCACATCAAAGTTGTCATGTTTTTCTGCTCAAACGAGAAACTGTTTTCAAAGGTTAAAGAACTTGTATTCTTAAAGTGAAAAAGTATTAACTCTGACACAATAAAAATATGGTGACTGTCACAATCATTTTACCCTTAACATACAGGCCCAGAAGATAACGTATTTAAAAACAAAACAGCTTCCAATTAGACAGTTATTTGTTCCTTATCCACATACTGATCTACACATTACACTGAACTTATTCATACAGATTCAACACAACCCTTGTCACAATGAGTCACCCCACTGCGCATCAGAACTTGAACATGCAAACTCTAACTGAAGAGCAGACTGAGAGCAGAGCCTGGATCACCTTCACAGGAACTGCTCCCAGCCACTGGTTCAGGTATGTGGACGACACCTGGGTCAAAATCTGAGCAAGGGAAGTGGAAGCCTTCACAGAACATATAAATGCTGTGGACACTGGAAGATGTCAGAGGAGACAGTCTTCCCTTCTTGGACTGTGCAGTACACTGAAAAAAACAGAAGCCTCAACATTAAGGTGTATAGAAAACCTACACACACAGATCAGTAGCTGCTGTTCGACTCATCACCCACTGGTGCACAAGCTGGGTCATCAGAACTTTAAACCATCGGGTTACCGTGCCCACAAAGAAAGAAGGGAAGGAGAAGGAACAGAAGCACATGATAAAACCTGTGGTTACCCAAACTGGACCTTTGTCGATCCAACGGCCGTCTTTGAACAGAGGAGGTGGCCTGAGACTTTACTTATCACCCACCTACAACGCTGTACTGAGTTCTCTCCCCAGACAGCTTAACAACCATTCACACCTGACCTTAACAACTCTGTAAGGACACTCCCACACAGAGTTTAAAAGCCTGCAACTCGTTTCAATTATACCGCTTTTCCACCAAAATATCGGGACTACATAGGTTTTTTTAAACGCGGGTCAACCTGTTAAAAATCGCCTGTTGACCCCATTCCAAGTTCCCGAAGGCAAGGTTGCCCGTCTTTGATTTTTATCTGAAGTGTTACATTGTACGTCACTGACATCATATTTCATGTCATGAATGTGCCAGAAACAGTTGTAACAGAAGAGAAAACAACAAGAAGCATCTGTAAAACAGTGGCTAAATGATTTTGAGCGTCACAACCCCTGTGACATGACGTGTTATTCATCATTATTTGAGCCATTCGGCCCAATCACATTTGGAAAGTCTGGAAGTTATTTTATCCCCCTTCAAGTTAGCCGGGTGCTAACCCGGTGGTTAGCCGGCTTGGTCGGCGATTCAGGTATTTTGATACCTGGGTAATCAAGCTTCTTTTGGCTGCAAAACACCACTGAGCAGCTGAGAGACCCAGATCTACTGCAGAGTCAACTGATCCGAGTTTATACGTGCCCATTGATCTTAGCGGGTTTAAGTGGGATTTTTGACCACTGGAAAAGTGGTGTTAGAAACCGAAACAAGCCCATTTGCCTACGATAGCACTTAGAATGACCGTGACCTGGATGACTGAGAACCTTCATCAACATCTAACAAGCTAATGTTAGCGCTTGCATTGGCTGCTGATGGAAACCTACTTCCTTAGCTGACCCTGCAGCTGATTAACTACACTAAACTTCAGTTACGTATGTGTTTCTATAGTGTTTCTAAATCAATAAGAATTACTCAATACTTACCCAGTTCAACGTGAGCCTGTGTCTCTGTCCTGTTTCTCCTCCACACACCCTGACACCTACATGACCACGGTCCTTCTCGGTCAGAGCCTTATCCACCATTGCTCCCTGCCCCGCCCTCCTCCTCCGCTCCACACCCAATCACCTGCAGCTGTTTTGACTTTTGAATTCAGACTGACCAATCACTCAAAACAAGCCATTCTTTACTGCTGTTAGCTAAAGTTAATGTGGTTGTATGTGTTTGTGCGCGTAGATTTTTATGCATTTTATATTAAAGAGCAGTGACACCACTAATTATTTTTATGACATTTTTTAAATGTATAATTATTTAAATACATTTTAAGTCCTTGAACACCAGCAATTTAAAAATGTGACATAACGTGCTGCAATTTTTGTATGCATACCATCTCCAACAATTATCAAGGGAACGTGTTGCTCCTGAATGGAACACTCTCACATGAGGTAACTGTAAAGTGCACTGTGTGGAAGCATACTAATAACCTACTGCAAAAGACACGGAAATGATTATGCTTCTTTAAAGAACGCTGAAGTTTAAAATAATCAAACACTGTTTTAAAAGTATACCTTATCACACTGCAAATGAAGTGAATTTAAAGTACACGTTTAGAAAGCATACTAAATATTTATAAGAGAGGAAATTAAAATAAGTATGTTTAAAATGAATGAACATTAAATTACACTGCTTATAAGTTTACTTCAACACATTTATGATGAGGTGAAATTAAAGTACACTTTAAGAAAGCACACTACATTAGTATATTCTTATAAGTACATTTGTGTCCCATTTACAATACACTTACAAAAATGTGCACCTCTTAGAAGTATACTGAAATACCCCTTACCGTATTGTAGAATAAGTATATTTATTTTCAGTACATTGAAGTTAAACTCAATTGCATCTTTACTGAAATATTCCTCAAGTACATTTTAAAAATATTTTAATTTAAACAAGTTAAAGTGTACTTATCATAACTTTTGTATATGTAAATTTTATTTCTAAAACCATTAAGTATCCTAGTTTTTTTTTTTTTTGTGGTGTGAAAGCGTTAGAGTTAGCTTCTAATGTTAGACACATAAGAGGTCCCAGGACATATCTGTCTTATTTATTATAACTGACTTAACTTCTAGTATCAAAGTGGCGAGTAATGAATGCATATGTTAATATAATTTACATGTTTTAAGACGTGTAACCTTTTGAAGTCAAGTTTGCATATTTTCACCCTGATTATAGTGTCCATTACCTTTGATACTGCTGTAATTACTTTGTTAGGGTCATAGGGCCATTCCATACCAACTCAGCCAAGCCCTCACAGTTCATGTCATGGATATTCTGAAAAAAAATGCAAAACATTTATCCAAAGTTTCAGTTCAGACGAGTTTGAAACTGGGAAATAATATATATGCATTGGGCTAAGGTTAATGATTAAGCTAAGATGAATATTATGTGCAGAGACACAAAACAAGATGATATCATATAGTATGCAACAAACCAAGCCATTACAAGGTATAACTTGCACATTTCCTGAGCCCAATGAAAAACACGCTCAATAGGTAACACGCAAAGATTTGATTTTATATTATAATATAAACACTTCTATATAAAAAGTGGAAATTATAAATTAACCTTCTGTTGAAAATATGCATAAATGTGACAAAATGTGTGCAAAATACGTTAAAATGTGACTTTCACCTCTGAAGCTATATTTATCTAGATCTGTGGCTCCCATCTCATCTCACTCATCATATCCTTAGGGTTTCTCGAATGTTCAGGACAAACCCAACCGAGTGAAAAATAAGTGATTGGTGAGGATTAAAATACACATGCAAGGTATCACAGCAATGATGAAATTCAGTTTTGAACGACCAAACTTCAAAAATTCACAACTTAACAAGTATTTAGAGTACAGCTATAGGATTTTTCAACCATTTTCACATGACTTTAATAGAAGTTTCTATGTTTCAACATTCTGCACACTTGTTGTTGTTGTTGTTGTTGTAGTTGTTGTTGAGAAGATGCATGACATGAACTGGGCAAAGTTTGTGAATTCTGGGTGAGTTGGCATGGAATGACCCATTGGTATATTTAGTCAATAGCTTGTTTTAATGTGTCGGGGCCCAAAGTGCCATTAATGTTATTATATTTTATTATATTAGCATGTTGTAGCAATAAAGTAGTCTAGGCGTGTACTGACAGTGTGAGTAGTAATGGTAGCAAATGCAGTAAGGAATCATTATTGACTGTATCC
This sequence comes from Lagodon rhomboides, assembly GCA_039737535.1. NCBI lineage: Eukaryota > Metazoa > Chordata > Actinopteri > Spariformes > Sparidae > Lagodon > Lagodon rhomboides. The sequence continues at coordinate 4,805,271 of CM077791.1, read as the reverse complement.
ACAGTCAGACACACCATGACATGTCATGTCAACCATGATAACGATAATGTCACAAATGCTGAATATAAACCCTGACAATATTATAAATTATTAGGTTGGATAGAGGAAGAAATACTTTGAGAGAAATATCACCTTCTGTCAAAGAATATTAACCCATGTATCAGCCTGTACATGAAGTATCTCCTCATTCTTCCAGACGTCTTCCCCCCCTCTTGAACCTCTGTGGGGCACTAAAAAGGAAACTGCTAGCTACCACCTCCCCCCTGCCCCTCCCAACCCATCTGACCTGTGACCTCCAGGGGTCAGCAGCCTCAGAGAAGCCAGATGTCGGGATGGGGGAGTGGGTGAATGGCGACTCGAGTGGGCGTTTGGCAACTCGAGTTACTCTGGGCAGCATGGCGCCACCCCTACAGGGGTGAGGGGGTGGTGGTGGGGAGGCACAAACATAAGAGAGGGACAGAGAAAGCACAGTGCAAAATAATGTTTATATAATGTCTCCCTTATTTTCTGACTAATGTTCTTCATAAATGGAGCCCTTCATCCAGCTGCTGGTGTTTATGAAGCGACAACAAAAAGGAAATTATTTAAAAATGCGTGAAAATAACATTTCAACAAAACGTGTTATGTCACGTTCACATTGTATATTTGTGAGCTGACTTTTTTAAATGTGGAGTTAACAGGCGACAAGGCTGGCAAGCCAGTGACCACAGTTCGAGTTCCAGCATTTGTAAGTGTGAAAGTTTTCCAGACCATAAGCACAGCGCTGTGTTTATATAATATATATTTATATATTTCTGTATATAACATAATGAAATGCTTCATATTTTCACACAAATTTACCAGTGTTGTAAAAAGTAAAAAAATTCCATAAGCAAGTAAAATATAGATATGGTGCTAGAATATACTTGAAGTGAAAGTCCCAGATACGAATAGTACTTGAGAAAGAGTTTTACAGATCAAAATAAAACTGAACTCAAGTATCAAAAAAATGTTTATGGCAACAAGTTATCAAAAGCACAAGTAAAAAGGATACATATGTTAACATGTATGTATATACTTTACACTCAACCAGTTATCTGCCTGGATGATTCTCAGATCATTATAGTGGAAATGGGCAGGAGGCAGCGGTAACTTATATAAATAATAAAGGAGAGCAATCTCATAAAAAAGTGATCTCTGATGAAATTATTCTGTTTTAAAAAAACAAAAAGCCTTGTTCATTTATTAAGTGCTATTCATTGATTTAAAGACATCATTTTTGTATTGGGTTGTTGATCACCTATTGATTATCTGCTGCAGGGCATCATTCATTGACCTTTTATGTACCAATAAATCCGTGAGTAAAAGAATATATTCAAGCTGTGACAGGGCCATGTAAGATGCAAACAACAGATATGTATGATTATGTTGAGTGTTGGAGGCTTCATGCTGTCACAGACCATGCAGGGTTTCTTTGAGGCCCGCCTGGCTGTGAGCTCCCAGCACATCGCTGGGTGTTACTGCAGAGGGGCAGGGCTTGGCTTTCCGGCATTCCAGAGGGTGGGGCCTAACGGTGGAGCCCGTGCTGCGTTCACGTGATATTGGAAAGATAGGAAGAGACATTACCTTTGGAGACAACAGCCCTTTTCACACAGAGATTCCGCAAATATCGCCACAACGAAGGCTTTACGCTGCCTTTGTTTGTTCACACTGAACCAAGCTGCACCGGCATCAAGCCGCTCTCATGTGTCATTTCATACAGCATGCTGGTGATCCCGAACCAAAGAAGGCGTGACGGCACACATCGCACGATATCTGTGTTTATATTCATATGGATGCTGTTAGAATGTGTTGTGTGAGATTCTGCCCCACCATGCATCAGGGAAAGGGACAAAGATACATTTTTGCTGTAATTACATTACAGAATTGCCATCAGCAAATAACAGACCATATCACAATAATGGAAGGTGATGAAGACATGGCAAGTTTCAGAATCAGTAGGACAGTCAGGATGAAAGCCACTTTCACACATATAAACTTGTAGAGAATAATAGGCTTGGTAAACAGGCCAGTTTAGCACATAATAACAGATACATTTATTGTAAAATACTCAATGATAGGACACAATCATTCTTTTCTGTTTTGTAGGTGATGTCAGCTCAATTATGAAGCTTTAAAAATGTTAAAATGTGTAAAAGGTTTTATCACTGAGAGTCATACTTGAGTAAAAGTAAAGATACTTGATAAAATTTTACTTTGTGAGTAATAGTCTTTAAGTATCCAATATTAAATTTACTTAAGTGTCAAAAGTAAAAGTAAATTATATATATATATGTATACAATGGGCTGATTAGCAGTCTCCCAATATTCAGAATCTGTGTTTTTAAAAATAAAATTAGAAAAATAAATTAATTTAGAATTGCACTACTGTGGCTCAGATTCAGGATGCAATGTCTAAATTAACAATATCGCCTAAAGTTATCAAATAACTGAACTGTAGTGGAGTCAAAACTACAATATTTGCCTGCAAAATGTAACAGAGTAGAGGTATAAAGTAGCAGAAAATGAGAATACTCAAGTGAAGTTCAAGAACCTCAAAATTGTAATTGAGTATCATCACTGCTGTTAAGTTCATCTACATTTAAGTTAATTAATCAAAGCCCTGAAAACTCATCTCTGTTCCTTACAATTAGTAGGCCTACATACTTGGATTTTTATTTTCCATGAAAAAATCCCTTCGTGGCTTCGGAATTGTTCGGATGTAGCTTTACAACTTTGCCTTATTACGTATGAGAGATTCCATGTATATGTAAACGGGTCAGGTTCTGGCCCCGCCCCTTTTCTACAGCAGCTGGACCGGAGCTGCATTTGTTTGAAAGGGACACTCAGCCTGTAAAGTGCAGATGATGAGCCACATGTTTGTGCACACCTGGCTTCTTCTGAACGCACCTAGTTTCCCAGCAACGTTATGTTAATGAGATGGAATGCCCCACCGCACAAACTGACACGATTGGTTCTTTAGGTTTGTGACACACGAAACCCCGGCTGGTTTTTACCCTGTCCTCGGTACCCTGCAGTCCTGAGGCAGCAACGATCCGCCATGACGTTAACTGGATTATTTTGTTCAGGATATTCTTGTATTATATTTTTATGTAATATTATTATTACTATTAATATTATTATGTATTGTAGCTATATTTGGACATATTAACAAGGTAAAAAATAAAACAAATAAATAAACTGTCCAGCTCACAGAAGTCACAGTAAACTTGTCCCGTGTTGGTGAAACACACCCTCTCGTCATAGTCGCAGGTGTTTATGTCAACGTTCGTGGTTCGTCTCGTGTTACCTGAACGCATCACTAACCTGCGGAGACCTCACGACAGAAACATAGCTGTCCACCTCGCGCAGCCCGCGGCCCGGCTCAATTACTGACGTATACACTTCGTAACCATAGCAACATACCAAAATGGCCTTTGTGTGTACCGCCGAGGGACTATATTCCCGGCGGAGTGATAGGCTGAAGCAACTTCAAAGCTTCAATATGCTGCTGCGTGTCGTTGCTTTAAATAAACTCGGCGCCTCGGAGGAGCTCTCTAACCCGAGTACGTACGTACGTATGTATGTATGTATGTATGTATGTATGTAAGTATGTATGTATGTAGTATGTATGTATGTATGTAGGCTATGTATGTATGTCCGTCCACTGGTGACACACACAAGAACCTCCCTGTCGGCGGCGCCGCCGGGCGGGCGGACGGGCGGGGGTTAACCGGGTCTCAGTGGACCACACATGTTGGAAGGAGCCGAGCACTGACCGAAGCAGTTTAGATCAACCAGCGCTTCATTTTGCCCGAGACAGGCCAAACTAATGGACTTGACAGGATTAACGCCATGAATAAAACTATAAAAGGTCATAAAATAATTCCTATACAGCTTCCACAGCGGGGGATATCAGTGTCAACATGTCCGACTGAATTATTCCTAACGAATTTCCCAAACGCCAAGCGACTGGGACAAATAATTCAGCCTGGAAAATTTTATAATTTTAGGCCCTACAGTTTTATCCTCTGTAGGTGCATAAATCATAGACAGAGAGTCTGTTTCTTTTGTTGGATGCTGTTTTAATGCCTTAATCAGATTTGTTCTAAATGGTTAACAGTGTGTAATAAAATTAGTTTGTAATTTTTCAGCTCAGCTCAGTGGAAGAATAATTGTTTTATTGCAGTAATCTTTTCTAGGCCTATGTGCCTAAAACAATTTATTACAGGCCTACCAGGAGTAAATAACACTGATATTATGGATTTTCTGACACAGAATTGCTTCTTTTACATTTCATATTTTTAACACTATGAACAAGACGAGTAAATTTATGAAAAGTTGATCATTAGGTATATCATTATCAATGCAGCTTGTATCAGACAAAATGAATAAGACAGTGCAAATGTATCTCATATGAAACTAACAATTTCATTAATGGCTGCGGTTCAATTAATACATGAGGGAAAAGAGAGAAACAGTGGAAGTGGATCCATATTCTTCTATTTGTGTCCATTATTTAGCAGCCTCTGGGAGTTGGAGCTGTGTCCTGAGGATCTAATTTATTTGAATTAATGTGCTACATTAACTTCTCCCTGCCAGTACAAATACAAACTATTAAAAACAAGTGAGCCTTTGACTAAACTCTTGTTATGTTGAGGCATATATCTGATTACACATCCCTCCTACAAATGTCAACGTTTCCGCTAAAGCTGAATTTAAATATTATTTAATATTTAATAAAAATCAATCAGGTCCTTGATTTTGATAAAAACAGTTACATCAATCTGAATTCAAGATGAACTATAGTATTTCTAAACTTGCATTCTGTCTAATATTATTAATTATTTCTCTCCACACCACTAAAAACTGCTAGGAACACAAGAACATGTTTTTTTATGGATCAGACTCAGGAATATTAGCAGTCAGTATCAAAAGTAAATTCATATTTTCATACATTACTATGAAAACAGCCATAACTGGGGACGCCTGAGACACGTCCCCTCCACTTTTTTAAAATGACCAATTTTGTCCCCATCACTTTTTAAAAGCATAAGTAGTTTACAATGTGCTTCAAAAAGCTTGAACCTAGAAATGTAACACACAAATGAGATGAAATGAATTTTGATATGCCTTATTTTCCCACGCTGTAACTATCTACTCTGACCCTACAGGATCCCCTCATTACAGTGCCTAAAATTGCATATGTTGAAACCTGTTTCAATTGTTTGTTTGTTTTTTTTCATCTGAGCCTTTACCTCCCCACCACTTCTCCCTTGAGTACAGTAGCCTTCTAATGTTGTCTTGAAACGTCATTATACTGTTGGACGGATTGATCTGTGTGAGATGACTCATTCATGCAAAATCTTTACCAGCGGTGACTACAGGGAAATGTAGGAGGGAAAATGTTTTAGTTTGCACAAAATGGTAAAATACAATTAAAATAAAAAAAAACAACAGAACAATGTTACATGAACAATGAGTGGTGGTATTTTGAACGTCAGTAGGACAGCTTCGAGCCAGTGATGGCAGAAGAATCCTTTCTTTACTTATTCAATTACTTTTATTGAAAAGTTGATAAAATAAGAAAATACTTTGAGCAACATGGGCTTTAATTTCTAAAGTAAGAAGACTTATTTTGCTGGCCGACTGGCCCCTGTCAGTGTTATTTAGTTTCTGATTTATTATTTCTATTAGCGATTTATTTGCATGTTAGCTAGTGGTGGCTTGTCAATAGGGGGCGCTAGGGCGCTGCCCCACCTGTCCCACATGAAGAAGAATCATAAAGACTTTCATTGAATAAGACTTTATATTTCTAAATCCGTAACCTACATACTATGCAGTTAGCGAGTCACATGTTTAATCTGCAATAAAATCATAGATTAAAAATATTCTACGTTGTGTAAAGTTACTGACAGGTGACGTATTTCCGGCCCCAGGCGCATAAATCTTTGGCTCTACAGGGCTCCAGACTGCCACCAAATGGTCCCATTTTGAGACCAAAATTTGAAAGAGTGCGACCACTGAATTTGCCGGTGTTTTTTATTTTTATTTACACTGGTACGTGGAAGGGGCAAATCAAAGAATCTGGAATCTGGAATTACAGGTGGCAGGCCAATGTGTATGGGCGGGGATGGCACTGTAAGTGGCTAATGTGTGGAGGGGAAGGGTCCTAAAGTTGTTCCGAGAGCGAACAATGTCGAAACGAACTCTTGACACTTATTTTCTCCCCGATAAGCCCAGTAGTGTGCCAGAGTCAAATCCTAACTCAGAGGATGAGTCTGAGTCTGAAAAAAAAAGGGCAGAAAATACTGTTTACGTGAAGAATGGCTGCGCGAATTTGACTGGTTAAGGTCTCAGAGAGACGAGTTCCATGAACTGCAAATTTTGCAGTCGATACCCGCAACATGCGGGAACACGAAATTTGCAGGTCATGCTGGCACTACACAGTTAAAACATATATACACACACATTATATAGTATATATATTATATAGTCAATATAATTGATTCACGGTGTGCGCCCCTAAATTTTGTGATTCTGCCCTGCCATAGCTCCTTGTTTCAAGTTGTACATGTGCACGTCACTCTCTGTAATACAAGAGATAGGAGCTTGCTGGGCGCCAACTTTCACCGCCCCAGGGCCAACATAGACAGCGCGAAAAGGAGTGGACGTAGGAGCAGATGATGTAGAGCAGGGGTCTCAGACTCGCGGCCCGGGGGCCAATTGTGGCCCGCGAAACGATATTTTGTGGCCCCCTACCTGAAATCAAAGCTTGGTGTTAGTGCGGCACGCGCTTTTTTTCTCACATGCACCTGTGTGAGTCGTTGCCCTGGGCGTTTTATATTTTTTAACACTTGTGCCCTACCATAGCTCAGGCTCATGACAACAACACTAATTAGCAACGTTGGTCACTTGAAACGTGTTTCAGGACTGTCACCGAGTGGAGGGAAAATATATCCTGTCACCCAGTGCAAATACGTTTTTTGTCACCCAGCCCCAGTCATGTCTTTTTCAAAACCTGCTGTGAAGTGAAAGGTTGGCGATGAGCACAGACAATTTCAGGAGAAGAGGGAGACGGGATATTTTTTTGTTGAGCACAAGGGCATCCCGACGTGTCTAATATGCACGGATAAAGTTGCGGTGCACAAGGAGTATAACATCCGACGTCATTACTCAACTAGACATGCTGAGGAGTATGCAAAATACCAGGGAGATGAGCGAGAGGACCGGGTTGCCAAACTTAAAACATGTCTACTCAGGCAACAAGATTTTTTCAAGAAAGCAAGTAAAGAGAGTGATGCGGCAGTCGAAGCTAGCTACGTGGTGAGTGAGACGATTGCTAAGGCAGGAAAGCCATTCAAAGACGGCAAGATCATCAAACAGTGCATGTTACAGGCTGCAAGTATAGTCTGTCCGGAAAAGAAGGGTCAGTTTAGCAACATCAGCCTTTCAGCCAGCACAGTGGCAGAGCGCATTTCTGACATGTCGGGTAACATTTATGATCAACTACGTGAGAAAGCTGAACATTTCCATTCATACTCAGTCGCTCTTGATGAGGGCACAGACGCCACTGACACTGCGCAGCTCGCAATATATGTCCGTGGTGTTGATGACAATTGTGAAGTGATGGAGGAGTTGCACAATGATTCCAATGCATGGCCAGACCACCGGTCAGGAGATATTCCGCCAGCTGTGTGATTCCATTGTGGATGCCGGCTTACTATGGAAGAGTTTTGCTGGAATAACAACCAACAGAGCGCCATCGATGACAGGGAGGAGAAATGGACTGGTGGCACTTGTTCAAAGAAAACTGGAAGATGAGGGTGTGGAGGAGGCCATTGCTCTGCACTGCATTATCCATCAGCAGGCCCTTCGCAGCAAATGCCTGAAGTTTGACAATGTGATGTCTGACGTTGTGATATGCATCAACCATATCAGATCCAGGGGCTTAAAGCACCGGCAGTTCCGCGCCTTTTTGGAGGAAATAGAGTCAGCATATGAGGATGTGCTCTACTTCACCGAGGTACATTAGCTTAGCAGGGGGAACGTCTTGAAGAGGTTTTTTTGAGTTGAGAGCAGAAGTGAAAGCCTTCACGGAGAAGGATGGGATGACTGCTCCTGTACTAAGTGATCACAAATGGCTAATGGACTTAGCTTTTCTGGTTGACATCACACAGGAGCTGAATGTACTGAACAAGAAGTTACAAGGCCAGGGCCAGCTTGTCAGTGCTGCATAGGACAATGTCAGAGCACTCTCCACAAAACTTGTGTTCTGGAAAGCCCAGCTTTCCCAGACAAACCTCTGCCATTTCCCAGCATGCAAGGCACTCATGGATTCAGGCACACCATTCAGTGGTGAGAGGTATGCTGATATCATTGTAAAGCTACAGGAAGAATTTGATCACAGGTTTGCAGACTTCAAGACACACAGAGCCACTTTTCAGATTTTTGCTGACCCCTTCTCCTTGGATGTGGAAGAACTCAAAGCCAAGTTCAGGGAGGTGAGTGGAAAAACAGACAAGCTTGGACAATTTTTGAGAGAATTGCCCCCCCACTTTCCCTGAGCTTTCCAAGATGTTCAAGCGAATCATGTGCCTTTTTGGCAGCACCTATCTGTGTGAAAAGCTCTTCTCCATGATGAAATTTAGTAAGTCAAAGTTTAGGTCCAAACTTACAGATGAGCATCTTCAAGCCATACTGAGGGTCTCAGTTGCTTCCTCACCCAGCCTCACCTAGACTCTACCTCCAACGGCCCCCAGGTAAGTTGAGTTTGAGACCCCTGATGTAGAGGTTCGTAGAGAGTTGGAGGAGCCTTGAATGATGGAGTGAGTTGTGGAGAATAGATCGAAATGGAGGAAGAAAATTCAGTGAAGTCACTGAAAACAGCGCCGTTTGAGAGGAGAACACTGCACAAGAGGCTAAGAGTGAAAGATCTCGGACCTGACCAGCCGGACATCGTGATAAAACAACAAGCGCAAGACAGAGAACGAAGTTCACCTCATCTTTTTCATGAGGCTGGTTTGCTAAGAAGTCATGACTAACTTATTTTGCTTCCCCTGACTTCTTTTTCAAACAGCAGGAACCAGCATGGATCCAGTCAAGTTTGACCAATTTAAAGCACTTTGCAGAAAAAGTGAACAGGCATGAACAAGCTAAGAATCACATGGACAATGCTATGTGTCTTGGCATGTTTAGAGTAAATATTGCTACTCAGCTTGATGAAGGCTACAGGATAGGGATCCAAATCCAACGATGAGGTTGACAAAAACAGGCACATCTTGTCTAAAATAATAGACAGTAAAGTTCTGTGGTGAGTTTAAGTCAGCCCTGTGTTTTCAGTGCCAGAAACAGCTGTAACAGAAGAGAAAACAATTGTGAATGAAGTGTCTGTAAAGCGGTGGATAAAATCTTTTGAGCGTCACAACTTTTCACTGTCAGAATTTGAGCCATTCGGTCCAATAACATTTGGAAAGTCTAGAAGAGCTACATGATTAAATTATTTAATCCTCATTCAAGTTAGCTGGGGGCTAAACTGGAAGTCAATCCAGGTATTTTCATAGCCAGGAAGTCGAGCTTGTATGACTGCAAAACACCACTGAGCAGCTTTCATATGAATGAACGGGACTTTACCTCCAACGCTATGTCCAGTAATAAAATGTCTTTAATAGACTGCATCCCAAATTCCTTCCACCACCAGATGTTGATAACGCGTCGTCACTTTGTGCGGCGGAATTTAGTGTGTTCACCTGGGTCTTATGTTTAGATTTTTAAAAACCTGTGTCTACTGCAGAGTCAACTGACCCGGGTGTAAATGCGAAGGTTACACATTCCCAGAGCACACAGAAGCTGATCTTAGCGGGTTTAAGTGGAATCATAATTTATAAATTGATTGTGATGATTTGTATGTAAAATATTGATATAATTAGTAATTCCCAAATAAATGAAGGTGAGTATAAAGTAAAATATTCCCCTGTGAAACGTAATGCAGAAGAAGTAAAAACTACAGAGCAGCCTAGCTTTATATATGAGTGTGGAGGCAGTCCAACCAAAAAGTCATATTCATAATAAATTCAGCTCAACAATGTCTGACTCTGATCTTTGTGTGACTTCATCAATGTAAGCAGGGCTTGGTTTACAGCTCAGATGTGCAGAGAATTCCAGCGTTCAGCACGCCTGCCCTGCATACCTCACTCACTGTGGGCCAAAAGGTCAGAGGTTGTCAATGGCAATAGAGAGAGAGAGCTCTGTTCAAACAACCCTGGAATTCCAGGTTGGGAGGAGGAGGAATGCAGGGGAAGAGAGGGAACACAACAATAAGGAGAAGTGGGTTCAGAGGGGTGAGTGTCTAGGTGCAATATCACAACACACACACTCACATACAGTCGTGATCAGATGTTTTCTGATCACGGTCCATATTGTGGTCCAGCAGATTTGGTCACATTTAAAGAAGACCTATATTAAATTCATTATTGAACCAAACTTCTTGAATGTTTTTGTGACAAAGTAGTTTGTGTTCCACTCATTCATCACAGAAACATGAGAGCTGTAGAACTCACTAGAACTAAAGACTGACGTGATGTACATGTTCTTTATGAGTGGATGGAAACTTTTGACCCTAATGTATAAACACACTTCCTGTCACCGCCCCACAGATTAATCAATACTTCAATGAGTGAGAGTGATAGAATAATTGGAGCTTAGAACAGACAATAGGTGCAAAGAAACACTCTGTTTGAAAGCATACCTGAGTAAAAAGCTGTGTCTGAATACAGTGTGCCACACACCTAAACATTTACTGGTGGATGTTATGCAGCCTCTGGTTGAAGCATTGTCTTCCAAAAATGGGATGTCATTTTTTACAGATAGGCTGTACATCTCCAGCCTAGTTTATGATGACAAAAACATTTATTCAAAGCCAAAACATGATCTTTCCTAACCCTAACCAAGTGTTTTTTGTGCCAAACCTAACCAGACCATAAGCACAATGTTGTCTCAGTATCAAACTGAAACTGAACCAAAAACAAAAGTACAGTTGAAACATATCCATGGTTTGCAGAAACTTTAACTGTCAACATTTATTCTGGTGAATGGGTTGCAGCATGAGATTTAATAGCAGCAATAAACTGCAATTCTCTGCCAGTGTGTAATTCATAAAGATTCTCAGTTAGAAGTTTTGGTCCTGTTTGCATCAAAATTGTAAGATAGATGTAAGATTCAGAATGAATATAATGAAGTGCTCACGCACGTTGCTTTGATTCTTTTTTAATAATGTATCTGTAGATCAAAACTACAACTACCATAAAAAGTGCATATATTGTTGCAGTATGTTTGCAGGGCAGAGAAATAGAAGGATGCTGGTTGAAAAAGTAACAACAAATAGCATGAGACTACCAAAGTGGCTGTAGGGGAGATATCTTCTGGAAGCGTTCTTGCAAGCTTCCAAATATTCAATCATAATAAGGTTGGACACGATGATGGATAGCCCAATCATGACAAGGTGGCATGAAGCTGTGATGACTGATGCGGCTCTTATGCGTCACCTTTGGAGTCCCGCTGTTGGCTGCTCCATTGCTCAAAGAAGGGCATTTTGGGTAGGCATTGTTTTAGTCCTTATTAAGATGTAGCTTTTTGGCTCTATAACTAAAATTTGATTTGATTTGATTTGAATTCTGACATCATGGTATCTGGCCATGGATCTTTCCGCCTGTGTTTGTTCCTCAAGCCAATCAGTCCTCGGATGCTGTTCTTGAAATATCACTGTCATTCTGTCTTTCAGACCTTTACAAGCATGCACCACCATGTCCCTCAGAATGATCCTACTCTACCACCACCTACCTACCTCCTACCTTCGTGAATCTTTTCTTAATGAAGATGCTTCACGTCAATAGGGTCCCATCTCTGTTGTCAACCTCAACAAACATTGTTATGTGCATCATTGATCTATCCTTACAACCAACAGTCCTGTAGGTCCAGTAATCGAGACAAGTTCCATTAAAACTGCAAGCAGTGATGAATGGCCCTTGCACCCCAGTGCCCGTCGGGGCTGCTGAACACCCCGCCAGGCTTACAGTTATAATATATATGACAGACCTTAACCGTTTGATAAGCTTCTGAATTTCCATGTGTTTTGGACACTGCACAAAGCAGGTCAATGTAACTTCCTGTGTCCACTATGTGGCACTAGAGAAAACTCTGTAATTACATGTTAGGTTTATGGATGTCAGGGATAGACCGCACCATGAAAATGTCACATAAATGAAATAAAAAGTGGCACAGTGACTACCTGCTAATTGGCACATAGAAGTGTTGTAGGTGGGACTCTGCTAACATGTTAAAGCTGGAAAAGACTGGGCTATTTACACAGAAGTTATGAAACATGTTAACGTTAACATGTTTCATAACTTCTATTTACACAGAAGTTATGAAACATGTTAACGTTAACAAAACATGTAATTTCCTGCTGCCAAAAGGGGTACTATGACTGCAGGCGAATACAACCATATTAATGTGTTCAAGCTAGGACAAACAAGGGAAGTTATGGGCAGATTCAAATCTGTTCAACCACCTTCTGTTTTATGGCAAATAAATGATTTTTGTCGTGCCGCCACAGCTACACCATTCAACAAAAACTCAAGCATTTATTAACTTTTCATCACAAAGGTGCTAAGATTAACCAGTGAAATTATGAAGTTGGTTGGGTTAAAGCTGTAGGAGCAGAAGAATTCATAATGACTGAATTCCTGTTGGGTTGAGGTAGTGGCACCAAGAGAGGTTTTTTGCAGATGTAGGTGTGATAGATGTACACACCCAATTTCATGTATGTACGTCAAACTAGATGTAGGGCCTGTAGTAAGAAGAATAGGAAAATGTAATTTCCTGTTGCCACTAGGTGCCGCTATGACTGTAAGAAAATAATGGAAGGACAATGTTTTCAGGCTGGGACTCAAATCAAACATTTTAAGTTTGGTGCAGATTCGACTATGCACAGTGGAGTTATAGCAATTTCCTGTTTCATGGCACCATATCAGCCTTCGTCATGCTGCCCGTGCATGCCCTTCAACAAAAACTCAGTGTTCACAATTCAGCAACATTAAGCTCTTAAGGGTTTTCTCACCATGTCTGAGGCAGATTTGTTCATCCAGCCAGGAGGCCATCACTCCTTTATAAATGTAATTTCCTACTGCCAGTAGAGGGCGTTATGATTGTAACTCAATATTTGCATATCAATGTGTTCAAAGCAGAACTTTTACCAATTGTGTAATTTTTGGTGCAAATCTGACCATGTACAGTGGCTTTACAGTACCTTCCTGTTTTATGGTGAATGATCAAAAATTGCCTCACTGCTACGGCTGGGCCCTTCAATGAAAGTTGAGACTTTTAATAACTTTGCATTTCAAAGGTGTTAAGTTTGGCCTGACAAAATTGGAAGCCAATCAGATTAAAGTTGTAGAAGTTAATTGAAGTAGAACACATGCAAATCAGCAAAAATGACCACGAAAAATGTAAAATGGCCAAATTTCTGTTGGGTTTAGACAATGGCTCTTTTTGCACAAGTAGGTCAAACGGGCGTGGGGGGCTGCTGTTTAAGGAGTGTAGTCAAGTCATTTTGCCATGCCCCTGCACAAGACCCACATCAGGAATGCATTTTCACCACAACTGAAGAAGAAGAAGAAGAAGACGAAAAATAATAACGCTTTCAGTTTCAATGGGGTAGGTAGAAGAATAGAATTCAAAAGATGAAACTTTCACCACCATAATGTAGAAGTCCATAAGAGAAAGTCTGCATGAGTCCTGTGCCAAATCAGAAGACTGATCTGAGAAAGAATGTAAACAACTTATAACTATCAACTATTCACTTTCACTTTCCTAAAGCTGCTGAGAATCTGGTCCAAAATCCTTTCATATTGATTGACATGTAAAAACTGCAGACCTGGAGGACTGTTGTAAGTACTCTTAATTAATGACATTTTATTCAGCTAAGACGTTGTGGTTGCGTGACTTAGACCAAATCAGGAGGTGTGGCAAAAGGCCACAGGTTTGTGCGGCGATGTGTGAGTGTCACTCCATGTTCCGTGCGTGAGACGTGTCGGGAAGCCCCGCTGATCAGTTTCAAAAGGGGAAGCTGCTATGTTGTTATGCTACCAGCATGCTGGTCCTACTTCTGATCATTTGTACTTATCAATGGATTAAAAAGAACAGTGAACAACCAGGATGAGGCAGATCATTACTGTGTGTTTAAACTGAGGCACAAAACCAAACTGAGCGATCACAAGTGAAACATCTTGCTACAAAGAGATATGTCTATTGTTTTCCCTCTGTAGCATTTAGCCAGTGCTAAATAACATGCCCTACTACTGACCCCATCCTACTCTGCCTCTGATCTGCTGTCATGCCTCTGCCACAGTAGGTTAAGCATGCCGGCCCTGCGGTGATCGTTGGCATCCACCGCTGTGTTTTAACTGGTGCGCTTTTTAATTTGTATTTGAGGAATTTACTGATGCAGTTTATTTTTTTAGAACAAAACATGAAAATCTCTTAAGCCTGTGTGAACCACACACCTTATTTCAGATATTTAACCGAAAACCCAAACAAAACAACCCACACAATTCAAGACGAGGAACCAGAAGTCCAAAAATGGTAACTTATGAACTCTATGGAGACTTTCCTCCTTTGAGCAAGCACCCCGAAACTTGCATAGCTATTAGGACGGCGGCACCTTCTACAGAGGAGCAGTAGAAAGCATCCTGACTGAAAACATCACAAACTGGCACAGTTGGTGCCAGAGCCCAAACAATACTAGACGACAGCCATCCCAGCCACAGTCTATTCAGCCATCTGGGAAAAAGACAGAAATATTCTCTGCCATACCACCAGACTACGGAGCAGCTTCATTCCTCAGGCCGTGTGACTCATCTCAACTCATCCTCAACCCTCCACTGTCGAAAATAGACGTAGCAGGACTCAAGGACTCACACATTTTTTTCATTTTCAAACCCTTGTTTAAAAAATTATAATAAATGTACCTTGTACTTTGAAATATGTTTTATGTTCAAGCGACCCCCTCTTAGCTGTAGTAATTATGATTGTTGCCAAAGGAAGCAAAGGAGGAAATCAGGTTATATGTGTGGCTCCAAAGGGCAGTTACAACCACCACATTCTGTTGTTTAATTGGGAGGAGTTGTTATGTGAATGTTACTCCATTATTGATTAAATCTGTTGGTAAAATACATCTTTTATAATGCAAATTATAAATATTATATATATATATATATATGTATATTTGATATATATATACACTGAACATTGATACAGCTCTTTCCCTGTACAAGAAAGGGCCTACTCAGTAACTCTCTGGTTACCTCCCTTCACTCACACTCGATCACTCTCCCCCAAACACAACGAGCTGACAGCCAGTCCTCTGCTTCCATCTTCAGTCAGAACATGATCAGGAGAAAAAAAATTACAATGCATCAACTTACTACCTCAAGTAAATTGACTAAACTATGCCTTTTGATCAGAGTTAAAGTCAAGATGTAAGAACAGTCGTAAGTCTTAACACCAACAGAGTTAAACCTGTTCTGATTCATTCTGGGGCAGGAGAACAAGCTGAAAAGACATCTGTAATATTATCTATCACCTGATGAGTTGTTATGGTGAACTATTAGCAATCATTTTCATATTTACACATCCAGCAAACACATTGCAACATTAACATTCATTTGTCATGTTTGTGTCCGTCTGATAAATGTGAATCATATATTTAGTCTCCTTTTAGCTCAATTTTGACATCACCAACAAAAAATGTCCGGCTCTGAAGCTGCTAAATGCTTCACTGTGTTCACCCGCGATTCGCTCATTGTGTCTGCTGCTGCTGCTGCTGCTGTGAAGGAGGTTGAAGAGAGTGAGACTGAACCAACACTGAAGTAAGGCTGCAGGCCATAAAACCAAAATAGTGAGCTGAAAGATACTAAAGAAGAACTGCACAACTGTTTATAATTCTCTGTGGGTTCATCCCCACAAACAACTTGTCTCTTATTGAACGAGGTGATTTGATCGCTCGTTAGTCAGCAGACTTACAGTCATGTTTATTCATGACATCCTGTCTAATCCTCAGTTTGTCACAGAGTGAAGACGTTTCTAATCTCCTGATATAGTCCTTGAGTAGCAGTATCCCACTGGTACCTACAATTACCTGTGTGTCTGACCTCCAGTGACCCCCGTAATCTGTGTGTGAGGCAATCCAAAACACTGTCTCTGCAGTTAAGACTCGACGTGAGCGCACCTGAAATGTTGGACAGTGTGGTTGGTAATTTTACTGCTTGCTTTCCTTTTACCTTCCAAATGTTTGATTAAGCTCAGGTCTTAAGTTTCTTTATGTATCTGAATTATTTTTGTGATGTCACCATGTTCCCAGATGTCAGCAAATAACCTGGCAAGTACAGTGTTGTTATTACTGAAAGAAATGATGGCCAAAGCTCCAAAAATACAATTGAACATGTTGGAAAAGGACCGCAAGTTCCCCCTCAGTTCCAGCCTCCATCTTACACACACTGACGCCTTCTAATTGATATCTCGAATGCATGTTTTGCCCTGTGTGCTGCTGGAATAAGTCTCGTGTGTGATCTTGTGTGTATACGTATGTTGCATAGAAATCAATGCTTGCCTGTCTGCACTGCAACGTCACTGGAAACCTCCCCGACCTCGGTCTGCATGGGATCCATAATACACCATCCACCTGCAGCTACGTATCTGAGCGCGCTATCTAAGCACCATTCCAGATGGATTTGGCATCGGGGAGGAAAATGGGAGCGTGTTGTCATAGCAACGCCACATGCCACAGCCATTCGGATGGTATAGGGAGAGAGGAGTGGTGCAGGCTAATGTACATGCAGCACAAGGTTCCCTCACTGTGAGCAGCTCCTCCAGCTCGCAGCGATGGTGTCTGAAAGAAGCTGCTTTCGTTGGCTGTCAGGAGCCTTAATGTCACGAAACATCCGACAGAAGCACAGTCATTGAGGTGCAGAATTTAGAGACAATATGTATGGTTTCTCATGTTCCACAGCACAAAATTGACCGACAAACCCTGCAAATACAGCACAGTGGGCTTGTAGTGTATTTGCAGGGCTTGTCAGTCAATAGTAATCGCTTGGAGAGTGCTGAGATTTGTGAGCTGTAGGTGCAGGTCACTGATTCTTCAGATTTTGGATAAATTAGGTTTTAAGAATTCTAGAGTTATATGTTGATAGAACATGGTCTCAGCAATCATGCAATATTTTGGTGCAACCTCCTGAATCTGTACTTTCATCATTGAAAGCCCATTTTTCTGTTGTGACCCAGTAATTGTGAACACCGTCAGACAGCATAAAAGCTAATTATTCCTATATATCTAGACTTAGATATAGATTCAGAGCTTATGAAATATTTTTTTATACCATAAGAACACTTATATTCTGTTAAATGTTGAATATTTACTTTTGTTACATTTTTATACTACTTCACTTGAACTCCTTTAGAAATTAAATAATAATAAATAATAAATAATTTTTTTAATCAGCATCAAATATAGAAAATAAGAATTGTGGACATAGGGACAACATTTTTAATTTTAAAGAGAGAATGACTTGATTAAATCAAGTGCACCGGAGGAACAGATTGTAAACAAATGAATTTAAAACAAAACCAAAGGGGGTCCATCTGACGGTGTTGACTCATGATGATTTGATTAATAACTTCATATAACAATTTGGTTCTACAAATCACAATTCCTCATGCACATTCTATCCTTCTGTAAATATCAACTACATTTGCTAAATCAATAAATGCTCTGAGTCCATTCGTGCCCTTCATCAGCATCATCGGCATTCCTGCCCTGATATGGAATCTTTGACTTGAAACATGTTGGTTTATCAATGACTTTATAGAGGATTTTAATA
The DNA here is from genome assembly GCA_039737535.1 of Lagodon rhomboides. Classification (NCBI taxonomy): domain Eukaryota; kingdom Metazoa; phylum Chordata; class Actinopteri; order Spariformes; family Sparidae; genus Lagodon; species Lagodon rhomboides. Next base: position 4,787,317 of record CM077791.1, on the reverse strand, counting down.
ATTATTATTATCAGGGTGCCTCACTTTCAGCCAACCAGTGTGTTTGTATGTTTGCTTACTGCCTCTGTCTTCTTCTTAGAATACATACATTGATGTCATGATTTAAAATAATCATTTCTACACAAAAGTTATGGTTGTGACAGTAGAAACATCAATAAATATGTAAAGATTATTTTAAAAAGGACCAAACTTATAGCAGCTGTTTTGGCCTTGTTCCATTGAGCGAACATGAAGGGGTGGAACGGGAAGATAGGAATATAATATTGGGAATATAATTGACCACGTGGATGCCTGACTTTATTGCTTTTTCAAAATATATGACGGTGTTGACAAAAACTTGAGACACATTCTGACAAACCACAAAATAAGAATAAATATTGTTGAAGATTCACTGCTTTTAGTTTTATAGCTGTTTTGCATTCCACTCTTTCATCTGGAGTATGTATTACACACTTTTACATGATGTGTTCACAGTTTCTGTCAAACTGAAATGTTATTCTCCTGTTTTGGGACAACTGGTTTTGTGGGTACGGGCTGACATATAATCACATAAATTACAAAACTATAAACAAACATATGTAAAAATGATACACTTGTGCAAAAGACCCACAGATGATCAATCATGATTATTTAAACATGAAAATGTAAATTCCAACAGAATTAGCACTTTCCTTAGTGGGACATGTTTTTGCCGAAGTCTCAGTGAGCTACCAGTGAAGGTAGAAATAGTTTTACTGATGTCGCTGCAGTGACCTCTGTACGAGACGCACACTGAGATTGATCCACACACTCATGATGTGTTTACATTCACAAAGAACCTGAATGACCTGGTTGTTTGGGACTGAGTGTATGTTAAAGCAGCTTGGTTAGGGTAATTGATTTTGGTCAGTGTTAATCCAATGGTTTTAGTCCAGATTACGTGTAGGGTTAGGGTTAGGTCTAAGGTTCTAGCAGTGCAATGAGATAAAACATTTATTGATTTTCATTTCAGTCACAAAATGATGCTATTTACTTTTGTATTACTTTATTGATTTGCTTGAGTTGGAATATAAAATACACATCCATTTAGGCATGTTATTTGTTAATTTTGCCAGTTTCAGTATATAGTTTCAAACCAAAATTTCAAATACATTTTCCAAAAAACAAAAATGAGCAGGGACGTGAACCTTTTCTACTTCTTCCAATGCAAATAGACTGAAGCCATGCATAGTAAAATGACCAAACTCTAGCAGACCTGCTTGACAAATGGTTGAAAACCTCTCACTCCACACTTTTCTGACCTTGGGATGTGTCAACCATTCTTTCCAAAACAATCCAACATTTAAACCCATGACACACAGTGATTGGTCAGCGTGGAAGTGAGAAAGAAGCCAGGGTTTGAACTTCTCTCCCAAGCTCTTCTGGAGTCTTAAAAACTATTTGTCGCAGTTTTAATGTGAACAAGCAGCCCCAACAACCACTGTTAGTTATAGCTTATACAGGTATACATTATGTTACTTCCTGGTCATTAGCTAAACGAATGACCATGAAAGACCAGCAGCTTATACAATCCTAGTTCTGTTAACTACACATGATGGTTTGAACCAGTAAGAGTCAAATTCCTTGTATGTGTACATGTACTTGACCAATAAAGCTGTTATGATTCTGAATTATTCGAGGCACTTTATTTCCATCTTTATGATCAGTGCATTTGTTAGCAAATCTTACTCTCCCATGAGGAAATAGTGCAGTTGTTTGGGACTTTTTTCAGCGGCTTCAGAAAATAGTCCCCATGAGTGGAGTGGAGTGGAGTACTAGTGAGTATTTGGGTCAGCAGGATGGTGTACATTGGACTCAGTCAAAATAAACTACAGTGTGTGTTTTATGGTAACGAAGGAACGTGTCACACAGTGCGACAGTGTGGCTCATTGATGTGTCTTTAACACCAGTGTAGCTCTTTGGCACACAGGACAAGGAGGTAGGCTTTGGAGACTCACACAATACTTGGGATTCATTGACAATAAGAAAAATATGGAATATCACTAGCATGCTGAGAAATCACAAGTGAACCCCGTCTTCCTTCTGGGTTTTCCAGCCGCTGTCCTATGGAACATGCATGCATATTGTATAAACCAATGGCAGCTTGATGTATTGGATATCTTAACCCTGTAAGTGTGATGACATCTCATTTGAATCTTGCCCTCATGATTGTTTCTCTCCTCTCATCCAACCTCTTTGGAGACTTTTATCTCAAAGTCAAGGGGTTTCTTGGGTGTTTGGTTAAATGCCTGAAATAAGGGCTGTAGTTAACACAAGCTTTTAGAGATTTTCATGCTTTGTTCTATGACATAAAACACATCAGTAAATACCCCACGTTTGAAATGAAAAGTATTTAAAGCTGCTGTAAGTGTTATTTTCTTATTAAAAACAGTGTTAAATAGCTCTGTATGGAGTGTTTGGTCAGTAACTCATGTCTCTCTCCCCTTGCTCTTGCAGTAAGGCTGTGGCTGCAGACATGTGAATGAAATAGTTGCTTCCTGTTCACTCCCATTGTACGCAAGCGAAAGGGAAAAAAAACCCATTTGCATCCGGTTGCAGAGCAAATCAAGTTCAACACTGGTGAACTTTGACTGGCAGTATTGAAGCCCACAACTTATAGCAAAGATGTGTGTGTGGTTGACCCCAGACTTCAAACCAGCACAATGAGTTCAGTCTGTCACACATCCTGCACTGTGCGTATTCAGCACCAAATTTTTCCGTACGCTTGACTATCGCTTAAAAGACAAAATACATTTTACAGTATCCCTGCCCACTTTATCCAATCAGAACAGAGAATTCCATAAAAAGCAGTCTGGTCTGATCAGGGAGTATGCAGAGAACAGGATCCCTCTGTTCTTGTTACTACACCAGCAATGGCTGAACAGGGAACGCTGCCAATGCCTGTGCTGCTTGTGAAGGCTACTGCCACACTGGCCAAATGAAGAAAAATGCTTGAAATGTGGTGACGTAGAGAGGAGATATGCAATTGCTAACTGCTAAACGGTCAGGAGGCTAGCTAAAACAACAACAGCAACACTTACAGCAGCTTTAAGCCATTGCCACTACTGGCTTAAAGACTAAACTCTCACTTTACAACTTGTACATTGATTCATTCATAGTAAATTGTTTGCAGTGACCTGTGGTATGGAGCTTATGGGTAGTATCGTTGAAGCCAGCGATCATGACTGACTAAATGAGACTACAGAAGTTGTCAGGGACATTAAACGTGCTTAAATTGAACATGGAGTCTAATTTACTGACCAGTCCATCTTTATAGACGAGAGCGGTCCCTTAGTGGTCCACGAGTAGATTTCTTAAAATATTTAAAATAATTATATAATATAAGTGTTTCTCAAACTGTCTGTGACTTCAAGCAACTCTTAAGGCTCGTAGTGAGTAGAATAGATGTGTTTTTTTCAAAATGAATCAACTCAAATGTAAATGAAACCAATATTATTTGAATTGGCTGTTTTGCCGTGTTGTCAGGCTTCAACAACGTATCTGACCTTTTTTGTGACACTGTAACAAAAGTACGTCGGTATGGTTACGATTTTTTTTTATCATATTTATTAGCACCATAGGTATTGTGAGATTAGTGCACTGCACAATTCTTCCCATTAAGATGGCAACAGAGACGACAATGAGTGAGCTATTAGGCTGTAGTTTGTAATATACTGTTGAAGTAAGCCAAATCACAAACATGCATGGTTCATGCACGGCCCAGGTAAGGAAGGTTCTACAGTGGGTGATCAATACCAATAACAATAAATGTACCTTGTACCTTGTATTGTTGTGGGGGATGGTGGGAGGTAAGTTGGTCCTTGAAGTCTTTTTTATTGAGTTAAGTGGTCATGGTCTGAAAAAGTTTGAGAAACACTGATTTATAGAAAAGTATGGGAAGTATAGTGTAGTAAGACGCTGCTGGTGACGCTAAAGTCGTGCAAATGTGATGTGGTTGGTTCATAGTCTGATGTTAGCTTTTTACTTCTGGTGATGCTTCAAAAATTATAAAAGTGATGTTCGTCTGTGTGGATGATCTTGTTGAACAAAATGTATAAGTATCATATTCTTGTGTCTGTCACAGGGCTTTTTTTTCTGCCATTATCCTAAAATCAAATTTAAAACTTCCATGGGCTTCCGAGTCCAAAAATAATCCATCCCTGCAGCAGTCTATGAAGAGTAATGTTTGTGTTGCTTGTCTAGTATGCTTTTCTAAAGTTAGCATCCAAACAGGATGCTGATTGTAAAGCTTGTAATTTACCGTCATTATTGGCAAATCAAGTATGGAACCATGAATGACATATTTAAGGCCCTTTAATCTGCCCCTCATTTTAAAACTAGTCCGCTGAGAGTGTTACCACCTAATTCACAGAGCTAATATTAATTAACTAGCATTTATAGATTAAGAATTTCCAGTGGTTTTTTTCCCCACAGTTATCACTGTAAACTACATATATGTGGTAAGAAAATGGAGGCTGTAGCAACATAACTCAATTTGCCAATTCAGTGCCAAATGACGGTTTAAGCACTTTTTTGGGCCTTCCCAAACATAATCAATCAGTTCATTGTACATAGACATGTAAAGATATAATAATATTGTGTATGCTATCCTGAGACCCTGAGGCTTATCTATACCCACCACCCCCAAACCACAGCTTAAGTCACCCTTCCCTAGGTTATGCAAAACATCTCCACAGAGTCATAACCGCAGGCCTGCATCTGCTCTGGGGGATCTGTTCGCACAATGGATGGCAGGGAGGGGCGAGGGCGCGTGGGAGGTTAAGATGCATTAATTGATTACCCACTTTGAAGTGTGGAGGAGGGGATGGATAGAGCAACACACACAACCACGCACACGTGCTCTCTCCTCAAGCCATCTGCCTAGGGGTCATCATCCCATCACCATCCCAAAAGACAAGCCTCCCTACCCCCCTTAGCCTCACATACAGCTCTCTCCATCTTTTCCAACTCACCCTCTTGCCCTCAGTGACCTACCCTAAACCCAAAGTAGAGTGGATGGATGAATGAATGTCCCCCACAGCTTTTATTTTCACAGTAAGTAAGTGGCAAATTACAGAACTGACAGCATGGCACAACTTTTTTAGCGTGATTATTGTCATTTTTCCATCCAGGTGAGCTGCCATCTGATTATGATAAAAGCAAAATGAGGCTTAACAAGGGGTGCCCTGGTAGCTCAGTTGGTAGATGTTGGGTCCTTTGCACAGAGGCCCCCCGCTCTCACCACAGCGGCCCAGAGTTGAAGTCCGACCTGCAGCCGCCTGCTGCGTGCCATTCCCCCTCTCCCTCTCCCTCCTCCTATTTTCTGTCATCTCTCCAAGCTGTCCTATGAATAAAGGCCGAAAAATACAAAAATAAAGATGCTTGACAAAGACAATCTGTGATCTGCTGAGAAAGTTTGATGTTGAGAAGAATGAATGGACCTTAAGTTATTTCATATCCTCTATTGCCATCTAGTGGCCAAAATTAGGAACAGTCTCCAGTCAGTCTGACAGGCACAGAATGACAGACTGTTGTAATTTTACTGTCCAGCAGGGACACTCTTGTGCAGTTTTGAGAACACACATAATAATATCAAACTGTTGGATTGATGGTAAATGGACTTGGACCACCCAAAGCACTTCACAACACTGAGCATTCACACACACATTCATGCACTGCTGCCCAGCTCATCAGGAGCAATTTGGGGTTCAGTATCTTGCCCAAGGATGTTTCAACATGCAGGCAGGGGAGCCGGGGATGCGAGCCAGCGACCTCCAATTTGCTGGATGACCCGCTCAACCTCCTGAACTACAGCTGCCCCATTCTTACTTCTTTATACAAAGAGTTAATAATAAGAGTTGAATAATAACAATAACACGCTTTTTTCAAACTAATCACCTCCCTCCTTCAAAACAACAGATGAAATAATTCCAACGCAGGATTATTTTGTAAAAATAGAAAGAAAATGTTAATGTTTGACTAAGTTACAAGTCCCCTATGTGGCTCTAAATTATAGTGCAGCTGTTAAAAAAAAAAAGAGGAACTGTAGATTTTAACTTTGAATTCAATTTGAGGTGCATTTTACATTTACATTTAGGGTATTTAGCAGATGCTTTTGTCCAAAGCAACTTACAATAAGTACATTTGTCACAAGAAAGAGTAAAAAAGAAAAAATAGAAACAATTTTCAATCCCTCATCTGAGCATCATAGCTGCTATTTATCAAGGATACCTTAAGTGCATAAGTGCTATGATTTAAGTGCTAAGGGTAAGAACATACAAGTGCATAAATGTTTTTTTGGGTGTTTATATATCTATGAAACCAACTCCCAATTCTGGAACGAAGACGCGCACCGGAAATACGTCACGTTAGTCAACGTTGCCCCGGAAAGGATCCATTTGTAAACTGCTTCACAACATAACCTATAAGCGAGCTGTTAAATGCAAAATTAATATTCTTTACAGGGGAGTGCTAATTGTTAGCACATGTTGACCAGGTTCGTGTTAACAATAGTGCGCTTCTAGAACATTCTGTCATACGAAGAGCTGAGCGGGCAGTTGGAAAGAGAAGCTGTGAGCACTTCATTCAAAATGAAAACTGTTTTGATGGTGGCAGAAAAACCATCCTTGGCTCAGTCGATTGCCAAAATCCTCTCCAAAGGTGAGTACAAATGTAACTTATAGCTATGTACTATGGTATGAAGGGAGACTTTAATTTAGTACGAAAGAAAGATCCAGGCTAATATCAACAGGGAAGAGTAATGATAGCATTTCGCGTTGTGGTTGCATCCAGTCCTTTATGAAGTTAGAACACTGAGGTCAGGGGTCAGCAACCTGCGGCCACGTGAGGCTCTGCTGCTCCTCTGCAGCGGCTCTCTGTCACTTAGACACGAGATGACAAGAACCTGAATGATGGTGATCTTTATACACTCTGCTGTAAGTCTAGAGCGACACAGAGAATACTGTCGGTTCTAGCAAGTTATAATTAGTCAGTGAATTGAATGAACCTGAACTGATACTGCTGTGCTTTATGCTCAGGCCTGAGTGTTGAGCGCGTATGTGGCTGAGGAAAAAAGACAAGAGGAAATTTAGTCAATAGAAACTGGCCTCTTTTTTTAAAGACAAAACAAAACAAAATTACTTTAACTGTTTTAAAGCTAGGATGCTTCTATATGTTTAATTTGTTATAATATAGGCTAGTTTAAATTTTGATTCATTTTCAGAACACAGGGAGGATTCAAGCCGTCTGCATAAGTATTCAGTTGTGTCTTTTGTTGGTTATAGCATCTTCCAGTGTAAAGAACATACATTTAAACTGTTGCACAAATTGTGGTATTATTGTATTGGAAATGCCAAGTAGGTAATCAGTATAAATAACCCACTACAGAGTTGCCACAAGTGAAAATTTTGATGAATGCTCATTAGGGCCTGTCAGTAACCTTGAAGGTCCAATTTAGACGTTTGAAGCTGTGTATCGCGCCTCCAGACAGATTTTTTTGCGAGGCAGGGGAGTAAGAATTTGGGACACCTAACCTTGATGCGTTCTTTCTTTTATGTGAACGTACGCCAAACTCTGTTATTGCGCTTTATGTTGTCTCCGAAGAAATTTTTTTAACCAGGCCCATCTCTGTGGAAACTTGGAGACACTGTTGACGAGATAAAGTCTATGTTGTTGATCTCAGGTAATTCAGGGAAATATTTTGACCAGATTATTTTGATCAGAATACACCATATGGACACACGAATGATACCAGTAATGTAAAATGTCTTTAATTACTATGTAAACAGACATGTCTGGAATGGTAACATTTTCAATGTGTAATGGTAAACAATAACAATGACTGAAATGGACTAATTTTCAGAAACCTCCATCTTCACGCTGCTCTTCGTCAGAACAAACACTTATTTTTGATGTTCACCAAGGTCCTAAGGTCCTTGACATGATAGAAGTCAGTCCTGTTCAGCTGTGCCTGGAGATAGCACATATACATGCTATGGTGATGAGCTCAAATTCCAGAGAGTAGCTGGACGTGGGGAAGCAGCCGGGGTTTTTCTTGAGGACAGGCATCCTCAGGGACACGGGGATGGTCTCTAGACCAAATGTATTGTCGAGTCCCCTGCAGGAATGGCCGGTGTGGCAGCTGGCCTCGTGGATGACCTGGGGTACTCGGTTCAAGTCAATGTTCTCCCTAATGAGAGATGAGGAGCAGGGAGAGAAGAGGCAGGCGGTCATCCAGGCATTTGCTCATTTTGTGAATGTGTTCGGCAAAGCAGCCTTCTACTCGATAACTGTAAGACTGTCATTGAAAATACTTATTTAATATTCTTGTTTTCTTCAGTGACTGGAAGTCATAGGATTTCTTCATCTAAGGATTCATGAAGTAGTCTGGTCCATTAAACAGATTATGGTCTGTCAGTCAACAGATTTCATATGATGTCCTTATAGAAAACACTATTACAAATATTGCTAAATCATCTAAAATATCTTAAACTATTATTCAGTGCAATGAACTGTGTTCCTCCGTGATACATTGCATTACACAAATCTCTTTAATCATGTGTAATCTCCTTTTATTAGTGTTTAATTGCAGGTTGCCTAAATGAATGTCCTCTGCTGAAACACTAAGAATTTTAACAGGCGCTGTGATGCACAGACAATGAATTGAGAAAATAATTTGCTGATTAATTGTTAATGAAAATAATCATAAGTTGCAGGCCACGGACTGTTTTGTCCTTTGTATGTTTGTGCTCCCTTCAGTCAGCTGGTGTAAACTCCGATATCCATACACTGTCAAATGTTGAATCTTATGTAGGGCAGTCACTAATGATTATTTTCATAATTGAGATATCAGTCAATGTAAAGACTACATTTGAAATTATATAAATGGTAAAAAAATCCATGACCAGCGTTTTCCCTTTTTATGCCGATGAGCTAATGGGTTTATCAGCTAACCTTTCAGCAGTACTCTGTGTTGTAACTTAATAACAAAGGATATATTTGCATGTATACTCACACGTAGCTCCAGGTTGCAATGCTGCGCTCGTTGATGCGGCTGGGCAGGTTAACCAGCTGGCTGTAGTAGTCCTGCAGGCTGTATGTACAGAAGGATTCGTCCACACACTGGCTGCCCAGCGGCATGGCCAGGCACTGGTGGAGGGCCAGCAGGCACAGCAGAAAGACACGCAGCAACTGGACACACAGAGGAAATGCAATGTGTGGATGCAGTGTTTGGTAATAACCACATGCTTAACATGAAATTTAAATCAAAGTCAAGTATCAGAAACAGTATTGTTAGCTGTCAATACCAAAACTCTGTAATCATATTGTCATTACTTCTGAATAATTTAAAAAATATACATGGCCCTACTTTTGGCTAGATATAACTGTCAGTTAGTTTGAAATAGATCGGATTTAGGTGGGCTTGCTCTGCATACACTGTGCATATATTTGAGTCAATAATGTCGAGGTCACGCCCCTTTTGGTTTCCTCATGGGACCTTTGTAAAACTTTGTATGGTAGTTAATGGAGAGAGACAACATTTTTTGATCCTGTGCTGAATTGTGCCATGAATTACACATATAATGTTGTCAATTTAAAAGGGAATTTTTCAACTTGAGAAAATCACAGTGTGTCATTAAACTAATGAAATACAGGACTACAGGAAAATATCTCATTATTATTATCATGTAAGACTACAGCTAACCGTCGCATTAGTGACGCCGTCTCGTTGAACGTTCACCAAAATCCATAACTGGAACATTATAGAGCTGGTCCTGTGTATAACAACTCACAAAACTGACAAACTACTCTTTCACATAACTGAGTTGTCAATATGGCCAGTTTTATTGTGATTTTCCCCTTTTCCCCTGTGTCGGTGACGTGTGTTGAGCCGGACAATGTAGTTCACTGACTGGTTTAACACAAAGCTAGATGATATTTGTCTTTTTTTACGAAAAACAGCAACTTTATTTACTCAAAAAGTTTTCTTTTAAATTATCAAACTAAACAAAATTCTAACATGACCAAAATTGTATTTGTTTCTCCCCATTGACTACTGTCCAATTTACTCTGAAATAAGGTCCCATGAGGTCCACCGGAAGTGGTGTGACTTCGGCCATCTATAGGCGGTGTAATGTACGGAGCCCCGAAGTCCTGAAAGTACTCATAGTTTTTGTATTTCGTTCATAGACCCATAGGGCAAAAATAATTGAATGCACAATACATTAGATCAATGGTGAAAGTTGGTACAGAAATTCCTGATGCCCAAAGATACATTTAATCATTTGATGATGATTAAATATATCCCCTGACCTTTTAACTAGCCTCTTCAGATCCTATTGCGTTTTGTTCGATAAAAGTGATGATATTCCAATCAACCAGTTAGCTTACACTGAAAGATTGTAACTTTAAAAGCTATCCACTTGATTTGTTTCCCTCAGACTTCTGAAGCCTCTCGGTAGCTTCAGTTGAACTTCACAAAGTAATGTTGCACAGATGAGGACTGTGGATTTTGTCGCTCATCTCTTGTGTTATGTCCTTTTAAACCATAACTCGTCACCTCTGAGAGGCCAGCGGAGTCATCAGTCATCATCACTATCAACATCATGCAAGTTTCTTACCTGGAGCTGTTCCATGGCTAAGGTTAATGACAGGAGATTGGTGTCTTCAGTGTTCAGTGTGGCCCGTGGCTTGGAGTCGATCTGCGACCTGTATCGAAACCTCCCTCTATTTATGGCTGATTTTGTTGGGATTGCTACCCGCCCTCGTGTGTGTGTGTGTGTGTGTGTGTGTGTCACTTTCTTTGCCGTCATAATATTAACATCCTTTGTGTCTGTCATTAGCATTCAGCCTTGAGAGAATCATTTAATTCAGAGCAGACGTCAGTAGCATTGAGTCAAGGTAACCAGGGACAAAAACCTAACTACCTGTTCACTTAGTGGAAAAGGGACACAGCGATCAGAGGTCTCATGTTCCTGCCTCACCCACCACCATGCTCGACCTCTCCGAGTCTGACTGTAAAAGTTTGCCTTCATGAAAGTTGCAGTTCAGTGAGATGAGACTTGATTCTCTTAAGGAAAATGTCATAGAAATAAGGCTGGCATCATTCTGTAGGTAGCTATTTCTTTATTTTTGTGTCCTGCCAAACATTTGTTTCACCCTACATCACTTAATGTTAACATTAGAAATAAAGCAAGACGTCTTTATGTAACACAGAAGTTTGTCCTCATGAAAGCTTTTATCAAACTTGATTCTGACATCACCCAAAATGTCAAAGTCAAAAGACTTAATACTACTTTTTTTTCACGTTTGCAGTTGTACTCCCTAAGACACACTTTAATGTGTCAGATCAGTAGAGTTACCCTGTAAGATTTAGTAGAAAAATTGGCATTGAAATGGTTTAATTCCCTTGTGTTCAGAGGCTTATAAAATCCTGCACCTTTAAATGATTACCTCATCTGTTCTCTTTGGACTTAAGGAAACTGTACAAGTCGCAAGGGACTCAATGGAGCATGCTCAGTGCTGGAATACACCGGCAGCTTCCAGGGCCAAAGCGTCCGCTTCAAGATGACGTCTGTATGTGGACATGTGATGAGTCTGGATTTCATCGGTGGGTATCATCCATATCAGGTCTGGCTCAGCCTTCACTTTAAAGGCCCTCTATGTAACATAAATTCCATACTTGAGGTATTCTGACCAACACTAACAGTGAAATAAACAATTGTAAGCTGTAGTGATACAGCAAGGTGAGATTTCCTACTGCCAGACCCATTCAGTACAGTAACTTTACTTAAAAACAAGCAAAACTCCAGTATTCAAGTCTTATTTTCTGCTATGGATCTATTGTGTTTTAATGAAATGTTTATGATGCTTGTTACTACTGTGTTACACTGTACAGGTTTTTGGAGCAGTGCAGGTGTTTATCCTGACTAGACCACTAACGTTACATTACTTGAGCATAATATGAATGTTATGCTCAAGTAATGCTCAAGTAGAATACGCCTACGAAGCAAGCGAGCATGCCCGCGAGAGCTAGCAGCAGGATGCTGACTGCAGTTCACTCAACAGCCACTGGTGTCACTAAAAACAACATATTTATGGAAGTTCCACACAGGGCCTTTAACTGATTCTTAAAGATTTTACATGATGTTATTCACTAAACACCTGAAATTACAGCCTTCTGACATACAATGAAGAAACGATGTTTGTGTTTCTTAAAGTACTGTTCAGTTGGATTGGAATACAATGTGTGAGGGTATTTGTTTCAGTAGTTGTTGGTAGTCAGTGTATTACACAACATGAATCAAAAGCATTAACTTCCACTTGATTGATTTGGATTCATCTTCTTCAGTGTCCAACCTCTTGTCACAACTAAATGTTACAACTATAACTTCTGTTCCCTGAAGAAGTTGAATAAAGTACAACAGGTCATGCAGAGGCATGAAATTCCATATTTAATGTACTGTATGGAGTGAATGGACTGGAAGGGAACTATTTAAGAGCTAGGTTCTTCTCTTTCAAGGGAAGTACAACAACTGGGATAAGGTGGACCCTGCAGAACTATTCAGCCAAGCTCCCACAGAAAAGAAGGAGGCCAACCCCAAACTCAACATGGTCAAGTTCCTCCAGGTAGGCCTAAGAGCAATTGACCCAGTATTTTATTTTTTATCACAGGACATTGAATGTAAGTGCATTCTGTATAATCAGTTGATTGTCACTGTGTCATGTCTTTTATCGCTGGTGTTCACATTCAAGTTTCTGGTGTCATGTCAGGTTGAAGCCAGAGGCTGTGACTATGTGGTTTTATGGTTGGACTGCGATAAAGAAGGAGAAAACATCTGTTTTGAGGTAAATCAGGCTCCATTTACACCTGCTGATCTGTCTCTGAATATGTTCTCTGCATAATGACATCCAGTCCATGGGTCTTTGCATTCACACCTTGTAGTGAAATTAATTCTCAAATGTGCCGATTAAGATCCAATTGTGATCCGATCTCAACATGCAAATTAGATCTGCAGGGTTGGCTGACTATACTACAAACATGCCACGTCCAAGGTTGAGGGAAATAATGCTGCTCCATGGGCTATACTTCTTCTCCTTTGATGAGGAGGAGGAGGAAATTGAGTGAACTATCAACTTGTCTGTGTTTCTTTTTCTTGTGGTCACTGACCACCCCAAAAAGTGTGCAGCTGATCCGATTGCATTCCAATCTCGATGTGTTCTGTAAGCACCTGGCATGAACATGTCTTTTGCCTAATCCGATAATGTATCTGGATATATAGATCACACATAAATGCCAGGTGTACAAAGGGTATCAAATTTCAGGCTGAGGGATTTAGCACGATGAAAATCTTCATTTCAGTTATCATTGATGATTATTGATAATATTTAATGGCCTTTTTTAGATAAAGACTGATAGATACAAGTTGAATTGAACCACTTAATTTGGAATTAAACCACCTTACATGGAAATTATACACTTTCTTCTTTAATATTGTAATTTTACCTCCCCACCCATAGAGGCCATTGCAGCTATGTTTTTCCTAGGGGTGTTAGATCATATGGAAAGTGGTCACTGTGCCCTTAAATATAGTCATTTATAGTTTGATCTGTTGCTCAGTAACAGCTTCTCTTGCCTCCCAGGTGCTGGATGCGATCCAGCCAGTGATGAACAAGGGGAGTGTCAGGGAGCAGAGTGTTTACCGAGCCAAGTTCAGCTCTATTACTGACACTGACATCTGGAACGCCATGAACCGCCTGGGAGAGCCCAACCGCAATGAGGCCCTGTCAGTGGATGCACGTCAGGAGCTGGATCTGCGCATTGGCTGTGCCTTCACCAGGTACACTGCTTTCTACTAGGGACAGATCAATTGCTGGTCACTCACTTGTTCAGACTTCACCTCGACCCCGCATAGCATGACTCCCTCGCAACAGTTCTGGCCTGGCCTGTTTAAGTAGAACAGGATAACAAAGCACATTTTCATTAGCATTCATAATGGTGAGGTAAGTTCAAACCCTGCCAACATTCTCACTTCCACACAGCTGACCCATCACCATGTGAAGCAGGTGTGGGGATCAAGCAATGTTTATTGTCCAATTTCACACCTCATTTAAAACTTCAGGTATATGAGATCTGAACTCCATTGAATACAAATAATAATCAAAATTTCATCATGCTTTGTCCAGGAGGATACATGATTTATTCCCTGCTCTACAACTTTGATTACAACTGACCTAAGGCAAGAGTTTATGTAGCCTTAGACTGTCTCTTGTTGTCCAAATATCAGGTTCCAGACCAAGTACTTCCAGGGCAAGTATGGCAATCTAGACTCCTCCTTGATCTCATTCGGCCCATGCCAGACCCCAACACTAGGCTTCTGTGTGGAACGCCATGACAAGATCCAGTCCTTTAAACCAGAGACTTACTGGATCATCCAGGCGAAGGTAAGGCTCTGGTTTCACTTACACCCACACAGTATCAATAATCGCTTCCTTCTATGCTCCATTGATGGACATGCTTTGGTGCTTTGGTCAGGTTTTCAAAGGGAAGGACAGCCCACTGACACTGGACTGGCACAGGGTGAGGGTCTTCGACAGGGAGGTGGGTCAGATGTTCGTCAACCTGGCCAAGACATCTAGGGAGGCCCAGGTATTTATTATTATTTTATTTAATAACATAACGTGTCTGCAGCCTGACTGATACTATATTTTTATTCTTACAATGATATGAATTGTTTTTTCAGGTCACTTTTTATTTGGATTTAAAAATAAAAGAGATATAACTTGGTTATCAGTAAGCTTTAGAGGTGCTGGTATGTTCATTTTCTTACTTTTGGACAAAGCCAGGCCCCCCGGTTCCAGTCTTTGTACTTATCTAGGTCAATTAACGACTGTCTGTAGCTTCTTATTAAGTTGTGTTCTGTATCATTATCCTGTTGTAGGATCAAATGCTGAATGATAGCCTTCTTTAATCAGAATTTAGAATTCCTTTTAACCCTGTACAAATCTCATACTTTATCAGCGTCAAAGTACCCCCATACCAGCACATTTTATCCTGCATGCTGATCCTCCAGATGTTCAACTAACCAAAGGAGCAAACCAATTTTATTCCTTCTTTAACCAGCACAACAGTTTTCAGCTGTGCTGACTACATTGCACAAGGGTGCCATTGGACCACAGGAGTGATGGTGTACCTGTGTAGACAAACATTAAAAATCATTTCCTGATAAAATAGTCATTTACAACATTGACAATGTGTAGACCGTTTCTGATCAATTTAACATAATTTTAATTTCACAACTTTTGGCTTTTCTGTCAAAAATAAGGAAATTCTAAATGACCCCAAGCTTTTGAATGTGTCAAGTGTTGACAGTATTAGTCTATAATTCCCGCGTTGGTTAGATAAGGATCCTGTTGAAGATTGAAGATATACTGAATGTTTGGTACAGTAAAGACTTGAATGTCTGTATAGATATTATAGTGGTTTACGTTTTTTTAAATTACCAAAGACATAGAGAACTTCAGCTGGCAAGACAGTTTGTGTTACATAAGTCATATTCCAGTACCTGGTTGATTCACCCAGGTCACAGTAAACCGAAATTAGAGCTCACCTTAGTTGATCTCTCTTAATACAGGTGGAGTCAGTGAGTAAGAAAGAGAAGGCCAAGCAGAGACCCCAGGCCTTGAACACTGTGGAAATGTTGAGAGTGGCCAGCTCTGCCTTAGGTATGTTCACATCAACATAAGCAGCATTCCATCAGTTGTTATGAGGTTCAACATGTAAGTAAGTATAGGAGATTGTGAGCTTGCGAGACCAACCTGAAGAATCTATTTCAAAATGCTTGTCAAGGCCAGTGAGACTGGTGCCAGAGTCCTGCCTCGTTGTGGGGCTACAGAAGACATGCATAGTCGCTCAGACTCCATTTCAACAGCACTGAAATAGTTGTAAAGTGGTGAGCGTCTGACTTTTGTTGTAAGTTGTTTCCCTCCCCTTGGCACATTGATGCGATGCGCAGTGGGTACAAGTTCCGCAAGTGCTGTTGTTTGGCCAATGCAATCACGGACACCTGGGACACAGAGAAGGCAAAAGCGACCCAAAGTACTGCCCACTTAACTACGACACCCATGTTAAAACAACTGGGCTGAGGACAGAGCGCGGTAGTTTCAGCGTCTGTTCTACTTTTTACGCTCGCAAGAGAATCTGTCAGGAAAACACACTGATTATGTATTATAAATGATGTAAATTATATGAATGCTTAAATAGTCCTGCTGTGCTGCCCAAATTTTATTTTCCTGCCCCTCTTCCCACCCATCTCCTGGAGTTTCAGTTCCCCATTATTAGAAATAGCATCACTTCTGTTTATGGTTGTGTTTTTATATTACGTACTGACCCAAACGTGAGAGACAGATCATTTTTTAAACCCTTTGAATTTGTTTCATGACGTACACATGTTGTCAGTTTATGAGATTTTTGCAAGTCAAGACAGTCTTCATCAGTCTCACTTCTGGAGCCTTGTAGCCCCAGCAGCAAGCGACCAAACCATTCCTCAGTGTCCTATAGCAGATGGTCATTGTAGTTTTTAGCTAACTTAACTCAAATGGGAAATTGTGCATTTAGTGAGTATTTGGAGCAGCTAAGTCCAAATAAACTTGTGTTCAGGCATGGCTCCCCAGCATACCATGCAGATTGCAGAGCGCCTGTATACACAGGGCTACATCAGCTACCCACGTACCGAGACGACCCACTACCCAGAGAACTTCGACCTAAAGGGAACGCTGAAGCAGCAGACCAACAATCGCATCTGGGCAGAAGAGGTGAGGGCCAACTGACTGCATCGTACTCACAGGCGGGCAGTTGGAATATGATGCTTGATGAATACACATAACTGTATGTCTCTAAAAAGATGTTTGACCCTTCCTTCATCAGGTGAAGGCACTGCTCTCAGTTGGATTAAATCGACCCAGGAAAGGAACAGATGCTGGAGACCATCCACCTATAACTCCCATGCGTGCTGCCTCAGAAGCAGAACTGGGTGAGTCATACAACTAAATAGATTATCATTGATAATCATCAGCTGTCAAGGTAGCCATTTTATTGTATATGCTGTATTGATGATGGACCGATTCATGATTCATTGTTTAACAAGAGTGAATGAAGGAGTATGGTTTTAAAACCTTCCACTGATCAACAGCGCACACTCCTTCATTTCATGATTCAAGTATGTGATTAAACATTCTACTGCATTTTACCTCTTGGTATCTCTTGATGATTAAAACATATTAGCTTTTAAATTTGTGCCAAGCATTGCCAACAGTTTTTGCTGGAACAGAATACCACAAAACTTCATGTCATCATCATATAATACCTGTATTGGCCCACTGCCTAGTAGTACTACTAGTAGTCGTAGTGGTCAGATGTACACACTTGAAGTGTGCATTATCTCAGTATATGAGTGACTGGTTCAGGCTCGTCCCACCTCTGTGCGACAGCTGGCTTTTGGCCTCAAACTCGAGTGTGATCATTTGGAACAACCATGTACAATTTGGCTGTCCAGTGTGTGTGCGCACAATGTCACACCAAAGATAGATTCCAACACGGACCCCTTTGTGCTCAGGCTCTAACCCATGTTGTTGCTTCTCTGCACTTCCACAGGAAGTGATGGTTGGCGGCTATACGAGTACATCACACGCCATTTCATTGCCACTGTGAGTCAGGACTGCACGTACCTACAGACCACCATAGACTTCAAGATTGGAACAGAGGCCTTCTCATGTAGTGGCAAAACCCTGATATCAGCAGGTAAAGCCGGCTGGTCACATGTTCTGCTCACTTCCTGCAGTTTGCACTTTGCATGTTTCAGTCACTTAAGACTTTGTCAGTCGATTAGGTTACTGTGAGTTGTAAGTAAAACTGCTTTGATTCATCTTGGGCTATATTAATTGACGAGAGAAGTTAAGTATTGCTTTATCAGACATGTGGAGATTGAAGACACTAAATTAACACTTTGCACTGCACAATTCAGTTCTTCCATAGAATAAGTTGTTTATAGGGGTACTGTTGGACAACTTACAGAAGACCTTTTTTAATTGATTTAATAAATCAGTAGTTTGAAATGAGCTACTACTTAGTTAAAACCTAGTGTGGATTTATGAATATCTGGTGAAACCCAGTCTGTGCTAAGTGTATACTCTATTGACAGGTTACACAGCACTGATGCCGTGGCAGGGCATCCCTCTGGAAGAGGCCATGCCAGCTTGCGAGCGTGGAGACACTTACACAGTTGACGAGATCAAGCTGGTGGAGAAGCAGACCAGCCCTCCGGACTACCTGACTGAGGCTGAGCTCATCACCCTCATGGAGAAACATGGCATTGGTACACCTGATACGTTACGTTGGACATAATTGCTGTTTATATCTTGTAACTGAACGTATTCATAAGAGAAGAAGCATCCTGTAGCCTGTTTACTCATCGAGCAGACACTGAGCAGCACTACCGTTCTTTTGGAGTCATGCTTGTCCATCTGATGAACAGAAGTCAGTGTTTACGCTCTCTCTAAGAACAGCTGCCTGCTGCTGCTGGAGACCAGGTGGATGAGGATGGAGCTTGTGGCCAGAAAACCAAAACAAAGAGATAAAAAAAGGCAATAACATGAAGTAGAAGTGCATAGTTAATGATCATTCTTGCAGGCTCCTTGCAATGATCATGTTTTTCCACATTATTAATCTTAATTCAAATTAATTGAATCCATTGTTCAATATAAATATATTGATCAGTGCAGCTTTAAAATGAATTTGGAATACCTGACAAGTATAAAACTCTGAATTCACATACTATCACTCATACTGTAGGACAGTCTCCTTGATCCAGTACTCTATCAATATCTAATATAGTATAGTTGCATGTGTATTTGGATTTACACATTTATGTCTCCAGTTGCTTTCACATGCTGTCAGCCTCCTTGATGCCAGCTTTCAGTCTTGCTCTGTGGTGTATGCTTCCTTGTCATCTGACCAAAAATATATTTTTTTTTTCTCTCAAAAGTACCTTCACATCGCCATCATTGAAGCCTTCTGGTTGGGGAATGATCTTATGGTGTAAAATAAGTGGTTGCATAATTATTCACCCCATTTAAAGTGATCTGATTCAACAGAAGTCCAGCCAATTGGTGAAATGAAGATCACCTGAGTTCAGTGAATGTCGGCCTTTTCACACAGAGACTCTGCGTCTCCACAGTGAAGGCTCGCCATCTTCCCGCCTTTGTTTGTTCACACTGAGCCAAGCAGGTCTGGCGTAAAGCCGCACCAGTGTGTCAGTTCATACAGCACTCGGCGCTGCGGTCTGAAAGAGGCGTGGCGGTACACATCATGACATTAAGATCTGTGTGTTTTTCTTTTATGCGCTTCCCTCGGTGTCCTCCTGTTAATCTAAAAAGGACTGGTATGGCAGCATTCATCTGCCAAGGAAGAATAAAATGAATGTATGCACAGTTTTCCCATGTTTTCTTCTGTCCTCTGCCCTCCAGGTACTGATGCCAGCATCCCTGTGCACATCAACAACATCTGCCAGAGGAACTATGTGACAGTAGAGAACGGGCGCAAGTTGAAGCCAACCAACCTGGGTGTTGTCCTGGTACATGGCTACTACAAGACAGGTCAGCTTTTGTATTTTATTGTACATTCTTTTGGAGATCTGTAGCTGTGCATTGATTGCAGGTTTCTTGAAAATCACTGACTCATTGTTGCACATGATGTCTAATTATACAGGTAGTTATAAAAAACCTTTCAGGACATTGAACCAGACAGTATCATCCAATTCATTAAAAGTGGCTATTGTAGAATGCCATTAAATGCACAACTTGTAATTTTTGCCTGTAGCTGACTCTTTATCAAAACAAAACCAAAGACCTTTACAAGTGTTTTGTGTGGAGGAGCCGTCGCTCAGCTGCTCAGAGCCATTTAGCATGTCGCGGACAAAGCCAGACCTGACGAATAAACATTTGCAGAAACACTGGATTCTGCTCTGATCTGGAGCTGGGAGGAACGCTCCAAGTTTATTTTTTAACTTTTGGGATTAAAATATGGATTTATCTTCACTCTTGTTTACCAACCTGACTGCAGAGGTGACCTCCATTGTCTGGTGTGTATGTACGGTAATGTTGACTGCTGACTGGACCTGCAGGGTAAATGTACTGTCTTTCATGGACACAATAAAGAGAGTAGAGGGGGAAAGAAGAAAAAAGAATCAGAGTAGCTGGTGAGTGCTGAATTTACTGAGAGTTGACCTGAATTTCAAACATGCACATGTGCCGTTGCTTGCTAAAGTACAGAAGCCCTAAAGGGCCATGAATTCATACATCTTATTTCCTCCGTTTTCCCATGATAACAAGTTAATTTCATTTGTTTTCTCGAGATCTCGAGTTATCTCGAAATAACAAGTGCCGTTTTCCCGAGATAACAGGATATTTTTCTCGAAATCTCAAGATAACGAAACTTTGTTTTCCCGAGATAATGATGATATGATAGGCCTGAGACTTAGATTGCACTGCCGATATAGCTGAAGCCTTGCTAACCGTCTTTATAGATTACGCACACTAATGTGTATATTATCTGTAATAGCAAGGCTTAATGCTATTTCAGCCTGTGTCAGGCCTTGATTGAAAAGACATGTGATGCGGTGATGGATCTGCTCCTGCAATGATTTAATATACTACACTATCGTTTTGTTTTCTCAAGATCCCAAATTAATGATATCGTTATCTCGAGAAAACAAAGTTTCGTTATCTCGAGATCTCGAGAAAATTATCCCGTTATCTCAGGAAAACGGAGGAAATGAAATGTATGAATGCATACTAAAGTTAGCTTACGGCTAATGAAAAATGATCCTGCAGTCAAACTAAACAACCATGATGAAAATCTATCTGACGTGACTCAGGCACTAAAAACCTAAATGACCAGATGAAACGCACCATTACCTTGAGTTAACTTGTGGATTTCTCTGGGTATGAAAGTTGTTGGAAAACGTTGGGATTATGTACAATTCAACAAAATATTGAGCAATGCTCCAGTGGGTTGTAGTTTTGCAGAATTCCTACATATTATCTCTTTAAAACACCACTGATTGGCTGTGTGTCCGTGTGTGTGTTTTGCAGATGCAGAGCTGGTGCTGCCCACCATACGCAGCGCTGTTGAGAAGCAGCTGAACCTCATCGCGCAGGGTAAAGCCAACTTTCAGCAGGTCCTGCAGCACACGCTGGATATTTTTAAGAGGAAGTTTCACTACTTCGTGGATTCCATCACCAGTAAGTTCTCAGGAGATTTAGTTTAGGCCAGACCACAAGACAGAAAGAGAAACTGCGGAGTTATTAAAATCATAGTTAACTAAAACATAATTTTGAAAAGACTGACTTTTGAAAGGACATAAACTGAGCTTACTTTTTTTTTACAAAAGCTTCTGCTGGAAAACAATCAGTCATCTCCTTTTCAATTTTAACCAAGGCAGGGGATTTGAGAGATGACAAGTAACATATTGAGTGAGTTGTCCACCTTGTTTATAAAGATAAAGTGAATGCAAGAGGAAATACAGCAAAGGGTTAAAGATTTTAAGGAAATATCAGTCTGACATATCTTATAGTTTTTCCTACGCAACTCCAGCCCACAGCTCTGTCTGTTGTGTTTTACAGGCATGGATGAGTTGATGGAGGTCTCCTTTTCACCCATCGCTGCCACTGGGAAGCCCCTGTCCCGCTGTGGCAAGTGCCACCGCTTCATGAAGTACATACAGGTCAGCAGAACAGTCAAAGCTACTGTTAGAATTTGAAGAAAGCATGATTGCGGATGTAAAATCAAGATTATTGTACATTTATAAAAAGGGTAGTGTCAAAGGTGAACAATACACATAAGATCAAAGTGTGGAGCCCTCAGTACATCTGCCTCTATGAGATGTTCTGTGGCTCAGGCCATTATTGTTGTTGTTGTTATCACCATTCCAGACCGAGACAAATAACACCACAGGACAACACAGCGGGCTACCATAACCAATTTTGCCACAGACGACATGTTGCGTTCTTGCCACTGGCGTGTTGCCTCTCCAGTTTCCTTGCCAGAAGCTTTGCAAATTTTGATTTTGATTTCCAGATTTGTAATATTGTTGCTTCGCATAAATTGTGTTTAATTTATTTTATTTCAAGTATAGTACATCTATTCCTCGCCCCTTATTATCTTAATACTGTACTTCTACCAGAGGCATTTTGATTTTGATGTCTCAAGGAAATTGAATCGAACGCAACTGGATTTGGTTTTTGTCTTGAAGACGTTTCACCTCTCATCCAAGAGGCTTCATCAATTCCTGCTCGCTTGACTAGGCTGGGACTAGTCCAACTAGCCGGTGTGGAGGTCCAGCTATTTAACCTCTTAGGAGGCGGTCACAAGGCCACTGATGTCTATGGGTCGTATGTGCTCCATTATTGTCAACGACAGTCGTTAGTATGGTCGTTGGGGATGGTGGAAAGTTGACTGAAGAAAGAATAACAACTTTCCACCATCCCCAATGAATGAGAATATTCACAGGCTTTGATTTTGATGATAATTATGACGCGAACATTTTATATCCTGCATGTCAAAGGTCAACTGACATCTGCATCTGTTCTGCAATAACTCAGGAACAGAAGGGGAGATGGTGGACATATTTCACATTTGGTCAGGTACTGAATTGGTGAACCTAAACTTCGGTCTTCACCTTGAAACTGTGCTGATTGTAGAGATCTGTGCTGCCTGAGGGAACATGTGTGTAAAGCATCCACATTATACAGTTAGTAGCTTCATTAGACCTGTCAATGAGAAGAACAGCAAAGAAGAATTAGTCTTGATCAGTAAGGTTCTCCAACAGCAGCAGAAAAGCTGTCACTAATTACAGCTCCCACAAATGTACCTATAAACCGTCATCATGGTTACATTTCAGTCATCATTATTGAATGTCAGAAGAATGATCAAAGATTGATCTATAGAGCTCATACTGAAACAGTGCTCCGCAGCTCAGACTCAAATAAAAGAGCATTAACAGGGAAGTAATGGCTCCAATGTAACTAAGTGATAACATTCATTACTCATAAGTAATTTAGAATTAAGTTTATACGTGTGCCTCTGAATGACATGCAATCGGTGAAACTGGCAAAATACCTAAGCAAACAATGTTTCACTGTAACGTTACATCTCTCACTTCTATATTTCATGTCCACCTTATAATTTCACCTGCAGCTGTCTCTAGAAAATTTGCTCCACACATTCTCCCCTTTATAAATATCAGTTCATGTGTGTGAAAAGGTTTGCACATGTTTCTTGTGTGTACATATTGTTTATACGTCTGGCCACTAATCACCCTGGCATACCCCGCATTCAGCCGCAGTAATTCTAGTTGGTTTGACCAAAGCTGTTTGGTTTCTCTGTTAAGTTCTGTTCATCATCATTGTCTATCTTTTTACACGCACAAATAGGTATCATTTTCCCTGACAACAGCTTTCAGTGTGTCCCATGGAAATTTGCCCATTATCAGTTTCTTCTAGGATTCTTCAAATCTTCTATTATTTGTGTTTTATAAATTGTGGAAAATACAGGATAATAACCTCAATAGTGGGTTCCCAGGGTTCCTAGAATTCCTAGTATGTCCCCATTTTCCCCACAAATGTGACTGCCTATAGCATCTGTCATCAAACCAAAAATCAAAGAAAAAAGTTTTTATTTTAAATCAAGAAAGTTCCATTTCTCTTCCATTCTGAATCATATGATGTCCGGCTGTTGAGCTCTGGCCTTCAGTTAAAAATGCCAAAGTGGACTGATCCCTTTATTATAATTTCCATCTGATGTCAGAACCCCTTTTAAGTTCATGAATAAATCATGAGGCTGTAGATCTATGGTTCATTGTCATAGTTTCTGAACAAATGCATAGTAGGTTGCCTATGACGGTTAAGTACCGTGCTCAGGTGGAAACCACAAGGACCTTGTATAAAGTCCCCTGAGTGCAACGTAGGCTGAGGGACTCGCATAATTTGATTGCGTCATATGCACTGGACATGTACATTTGACTGGTTTGACCTTTTTAGAGTTTCAAGGAACTTTGTCATTAAAATTTGTATTAGGAATCCAGCACATGTAGTGTAACTCCTGGGATTCACATGCTGGTGTAATGTCCTTTAGTAATCCTACATTTTCTTCAGACATAAAGTGGCTAGAGAAAGTATGCAAACCCAGTCCCTTCTAGCACCATTCATTGTGTAATTGATGTAATTCTTTTTAACATATGGTATAAATTTCATTTTTCAGCCACTATCTCTACACACAATAACCCATAATGCCTCTGAGGCATGGGTATACTGATGCCTTCTACGTGTCAGTGATGACCTCTGGCCTTTTGATATAGACTGATCAGTTATAACATTATAACCACTGACTATAGCACCTGTCAGTAGGTGGGATATATTAGGCTGGAAGTGAACGTTTTGTCCTCGAAGTTGTTGTGTTGGAAGCAGGAAAGATGGGAAAGCATAAGGATCTGAGCAACTTTGACAGGGGCCAAACTGTGATGGCTAGACAGTTGGGTCAGAGCATCTCCAAAACTGCAGGTTTTGTTGGGTGTTCCCGGTCTGCAGTGGTTGATACCTACCAAAGGAGGGACAACTTATTAACTGCCAACAAGGTTATGGATGCCCTCAGGTCATTGATGCGAGTAGGGAGCCAGGCCTAGCCTGCGTTGTCCGATCCCACAGAAGAGCTACGGTAACACAAATTGCTGAAAATGTAATGCTGATTCTGATTGAAAGGTGTCAGAACATACAGTGTATTGCAGTTTGCTGCGTATGGGGCTGCACAGCCGCACGATGTACACTGCTGAAAGCTACAAGCTACAATGGGCACAAGAGTATGTATTTTTCCTGCATGCCGCAATCACGTGTAATGTTACAGCCATCACGCAGCATTATCAGATCTTGATCACGTGATTAACCTCTGGGGACCGAAACTTGGCACCGAAAGACGAGGCATATTTTGACAATTGGTACTACCGAAGCATTTCAGTCGGTGCCATAAAAGAACCAAAGTTCGGTACCCAGCCCTAGCTATGATAGATGACTAAATCTATCTGATCGAAGTGACTTCCAGCTGGTCAGCCAGCAAATTCATGGAATGTCAGACTGACTACATCTAAGCTGACCATCAACTACTGTGACGAGCCCTAATACTGGAGTTTTTGGACCTTGAACTACAAACAGGTTTGACAGCTGCTTTGGCAGTCCAACAACGAAGACAAGAGTCTCCCAACGAGCACTAACATTGCTTGCAAGGTTACTTTGGTCCAAGAAATTAACTATGAATGTAAGAAGACATTTTCAAAAATATTTTCACTGAGAACCTCCATACCACAGTCAAATATAATCAAAGTATTCTGGCCTGTCCACGAACACAAGACAGTCGAAAGCTACATGTGTTGGCCACGAGATGTGTTGTTGAGTACAAACAAACCTTGACTAAAACAACAGAGCCCAAATCTGTCTTGAACATCACCCTCAAATCTCTGCCCAGATGCTCAGCTTAAGGAGCACATTGCAATCACTTCTATGATCCAAAGGTGCATCATTCCCAGCCACAACACCCTATTAGGAAGCAGGGCCACTCGACGGCTGCACTGAATCAAAGAGCCGAACCGGCATCTGTGTGAATGGATAAGCCGGCATTGCGGAGCGGGGTTGTGTCGGTCTGATGGTGTTCACATTGTGATAACTAAACAGATCCTTCACTCAACAAAATAAAGAGAAATGTCGCACAAAGCAACGTTACAGGACCAAACAACAGTAACGTAGTAACTGGTAGTGTCTTTGGCAACTTATATGAGGATAAAATACTGCAGTTATACATGGAGAAGTATCTGTCCTCTTGTCTGTCACCCTGTCTGTCCTCTCCTTCCACTATTAAGTTACTGTCTTGATAAAAATCACTGCGACGGTCAGCCCTCCCGACCGAGACTTCATGGGGCTACCTGCTTGAAAGTGTGTCTGTAACTAATGACACACTTGTCTTGATTAGTGGTCAACTAATAGGTAAGACTTTAGCCAAGCAAGAGCCAGGCCAGAGATGCCAAATTGACATTCAAGAAGGTCTGACAGTACACCATGATCTATGGTATCAAATGCAGTGCTGAGATCCAGTAACAGAAGGACTGAGGTAGAGTTTGAGTCCAAAGTAAGTAGAAGTCATTTACCACTTTAACACAGAACCTAGAACCAAAGGCTTGCAGGTTCAAAGTTCAGATCATGGAAGGTTCCTGGTTTGGGGATTTCAATGAAAAATGCACCACATGCATACGAGACGGTATTGTCAACAGTTGTCAGTGAGGACCTGATGTTCATCCAATGTTGTTTCAACTGTTCAGTATATAGTATGCACCTGATCTAATCCTAATGTGTATCTGCAGGCCAAGCCCAGCAGGCTCCACTGCTCCCACTGTGATGAGACCTATAGTCTTCCCCAGAATGGAGCCATCAAGCTCTACAAGGAGCTCCGCTGTCCACTGGATGAATTTGAGCTTGTGCTGTGGACGTCTGGTGCCCGGGGCAAGAGCTACCCCCTGTGCCCTTACTGTTTCAGTAATCCACCTTTCAGGGACATGAAGAAAGGTAGGATTAAACCTAAATACTAACTTGTGGTAAATCTAGTGGTTGTTACGTAGTGGTTAATTAGCTGGAGCTTTGTGATCCTGACAGCAAACCTGTAACCAGCGAAAACACTAGTAATTAATTCATTACTTTGTAAAAGTTTGTTAGATGATGATAAATTATCATGAAAAATCAAAGCCTTTTTCAAAATCCTTTTAGAGCTACGTTGCGTCAAACCGACCCTTGCTGACTTTCTTTTCTACTACGAGTTTTAATGCACAAGTTCAGACGAGCAGGGTGGCCCCTCCCTGGAGAGGGGCCAAAGGAGCCCGCTCCGCCTCCAAGCAGACTGTGGCGACATCTCACAATTGTGGCCAACAACTGGAACCCCCCTTTCTCCTCCTAAAACAAACATGTTTTGTGACTTATACTGTGAAGAGTATATACTATATTTATTATAGGGATATATTTTATAGGACTTGAAATGTGTGAATTGGATCAAATCAGCTTTGTTAGCCGATTCTTTGGTAATACCGCAACGAGGGAGAGTATTTACAGCCACTCAGTTGACCACTATTCAAGACAAGTGTGTCTCGAGTTACAGACACACTTTCAAGCAGGCAGCCCTGTTGTGAAGGAGATGCAAAGCCCTGCAGCAGTAATTTGAGAATTAAAAAAAGAAAAAATGCTACAGATTACCTACAAAATTAATGCAGTTAGTTGTCAAGTCCGTCGAAAAAAACACAAGTTACTGAGTCACTTGATACTGTGTGATGCTTCAGTTTTTCAGACCTATTAAAAAGCCTAGTGCTGCTCATGCCTGTAGTAATAGCAGTAGCATGGACGATGTGGCTAACTTTACTACTCCTATACCATATCTCAAGGAAATTGAATCGAACGCAACTGGATTTGGTTTTTGCGGATTTGGTTTTTTTTTCCAGTTGCGTTCGATTCAATTTCCTTGAGATAACTATGACCTGGATGAATGAGAATATTCACAGACTGACTACTATACCATCCAAAAGCACTGCTTCTCCTGTACCTCCCCGACAAGGGCTGCCCCAAAGACATAAGCTGCATATACTGAAAATATAACTAATTAATATTACTACCACAAAAAAAACAAAAAAAAATGTCTACATGCTGCCATTTTTCAGATGCTTCACAGTCCCCTTGCCCAACAATGGGAGTTCCTGTTTCTCAGGATAAAAGGCTGTCTCAGACTGCGACTCCCTCTTCGGGGGAGATGACTCAGCAGCAGCATGTGGAAACAGAAAACAACATTCAAACAATATATCAACAAATTGAACTACTAATAAACTTAAGACCACTTAAACCAAAATGTGTGCACTCAAATTGAAAACGTAGTATAATGAAAACCACAGCAAATAATAAAATGATATATCTGACCCATCACATTGTTGTGAGATTATTTGTCTTAATTAATGAAATGCATGTTCAGCGGTCCCGGGTTCGAGTCCTGGCCTGGGGCCCTTTGCTGCGTGTCACTCCCCCTCTCTCTCTCAACCTGTTTCCTGTCATGTCTTCAGCTGCTCTGTCAAATAAAGCCAAAAAAAAAAAGCAAAACTGGAGTAATGACAAGTCTTTCTTTCTGCAGGATTGCTGGATCTCCCTGTAGAAATGGCATATATCTTTGGATCTAGATGTTATTTTCTTCATTACAGTCAACTAGTCGCTAGAATAATCAGCATCTCAAATAAAGAAACAGCCCATTATCCGACGTGGTCAACTTCCTTGCAAGCAAATCTGGCCCTTAGTTTTGGTCTATATAGCCTTCTGACCCCTTCTGTTCATGTGTTTTTTCCCAGGTATGGGATGCAATGAATGTACCCATCCGTCTTGCCAGCACTCTCTGAACTCTTATGGCATTGGACAGTGTGTGGAGTGTGAGAGTGGGGTTTTGGTGCTGGATCCCACCTCTGGACCAAAATGGAGGATGGCCTGTAATAAATGCAATGTTGTGGTGCACTTCTTTGAACATGCACACAGAGTGCAGGTAAGAAATAGACCTTTACATCTTTTTTTCCTATATGTCTATATAATCTTAAGGTGTGTTCGGACCAAATGTGAAGCAAATTTTTGCCTTATTTCTGGCATGAGTTTGATATGTCTATATGAAAATGTCACTTAAGACCTATATATCTATATCTATTGTCTTATTATTTGTCAATTTTATAAAACATTATCAGGAAAGATGATAACAGTACCATAACTACTTTACACATGGGAGAGCGGCTTCAAAAATGTTTTTCCTTACCATCAGAGTACTAATAAGATACAGTAAGAAAGGGGTTAATTAATTCTGAAATATCAATACACACATCTTTGATACATGTACTGTACTTAAAGCAATATTATGTAAATTGTTTTTCTTTAAATAACAGGAAATAAATCCATTTGATGGTACAATGTCCTTTAATAGGGTGAATGGTTTCTCTGTCACAGTCACTCTGCCCCTCACTGAGAGTGGATGATCATGGCATTACAGAAATCTTAGTTGTAACCCCCCAAAAAATAATGAACATCAAAATTAGCTTAATTTGTCCCCTTTAAATCACTTATACATGGCACACACGCATATTTCTTTCTCTAAGTTCTTCCAGAAGTTTCCTCAGTCCTCATCTTCTCAACATGGTTTTGAACACTTTGTAGAAGATTCAGTTACCCAAAGCTCCACTGTCAACTCAGCTCATTAGTCCCCCACCACTGTTTCTAACATAGCTTGTTTTTTCCTAAAGGTTTTGACATTTCATCAACTCTTACAATTTCTGTTGATCCTCTAATGATCCTCTCTCCTCTCGTAGGTTGCTCAGGAGAGCTGCGATGCCTGTGACGCTTCTCTCGTCGCAGTGGATTTCAACAAGACTCGTACTCCACTTCCTGCCGGTGAGACCCAACACACTGGCTGTGTTTTCTGTGATCCAGTCTTCCAGGATCTGGTGGAGCTCAAACATGCCACCATGAGGCACCCTAGGGCTGGGGGTGCCAGGCGAGGAGGCCGGGGACGAGGCAGGGGACGCCGTGGCAATCCCAAAAAACCTAAAGACAAAATGGCTGCCTTGGCAGCTTACTTTGTATAGAATCTGTGTTTAGTGTGCCCTGTTAGTGCTGGACACGTCAATATGTCATTAAAGGGATTTCTCATTTTTACATGTGCTTAATTAATTGCTCAGTAAAATGGGTGTTCAAAGAAAATTGCTGTGTGTTTCTTCACATTATAAAAATGAGTTCATATATGTTGTAACTACTGTTTCCAACAAAACTATGTAGAAATAATCCAGTCCACATTGTTTTTGCAGTACCACACTTGCTAGCACACATACAGTTAGCTTTTAAACATGTAGCATGTAGCATGCTATACAATGACACAACTGCTCCATTTGTATGAAGGTCAGTGCACCATTTATCATACCAACGTTTAGTAAGCTGGCATGCAATACGTTTTATTTGACATTTCCAGGACAAATAGTTAAGTTTAGTGTACTTTTCTCTCCTATATCAGTTTTTCAGTTCATTATTTCCACGAGTGCACTTCCATATGAGGTCATGTTATGAAGACTGATCACTGATAACTGATCCATCTTTGTAGTCATTTTCTATCATCGATGCTACACATTGACTTGTTCTCACATGTACAGATTTCATGCTTTTCTTTAAATGGAATATCTCCGAGGTTTCGTCTGATGGCCGGACAGAACAAGCAGATTAGTTTTTACACATTTTTCTTACATTTCATTGGTGAATAGATTAAGTTAAATGTGTTGCAGCTCTATCAAACAAGTATTTCAGTTCCCTCCTTCTTGTAGCCTTTATTGATAATATGAGAAGCCTTTGTAGCAAATCATTTTTTATTTACTTCAACAGAACGTAATTTCCTGTTGTATGTGTGAAATCAAAGTAGAAACATAAATGTGGGTGTGGTTCTTTAAAATCAGCCGTAGACGGAGGAAGGAAGTGTGATGACGTATAGGAGGGTGGTCCAATGGTGTGTTTGGACCAAAGCAGACGGCTGGTCTCCTAACGGTTCCGACAGAACCCTGTGATATCACCACCAGTTCTACCAGCTCAGGTTCGTGTGTGTGCTCTTTATCAATGTCTGTTAAAGCTGTCGCTCTGTAGTGTGTGTGTGTGTATGTGTGGCGTGAAGTCACCATGCTATGAGATTGTTACAATGGAGCTGACCCCAGATCAGATGAAGATGCACCTTCTGCTCGTCAAGAAATGTTAATTTGTAAACTAATCCAGCCAGAAATGTCTTTAATGTAATGATCTCTGCTGCTGGCCGCGTGCATGATGGAGTAACACAGGAGAAGACAACTCGGTGCACGCGCTGTCACCAGACGTCGATAAAACCAGGCGACTTTTACATGTTGGGCAGATAAAATCACTAAACAACGTCGACCTGGAAAAGTTGAGTAGCTTTGCTGCGAGCATGTGGTGTCTGTGTGCCTACAGTGTGGACGGGTTCGGCACAGTCCTCTCCCTCTGCTGAGTGATGTGTGTCGGTCCGCTGCTAAGTGTTCGGGTTTTCAGTTTAGCTACGCTGTTAAGTTAGCATCACTGCTAGCATAGCTGTCAGGACCGCTCCCACTTCGTCCGGTCCAAGGAATGTCTTTTCAGCATGAACACGTAACAAACCCTTCGTCCAACACGGTGAGACGTGTAGCCGCTCATTATATTAACATCACATTTACGTTACATTATATTCCTCACAATTGTATTATTGAAAAAGAAAATGCTGTCAGTCAGTCCAAAATGTGATTGAGCCTCAAACTGTCCGTGTCACAAAGTCTTTCTGAGGGAATATAAACTGTGCACAGTTATCAGGCAACTAGGTTACGAACATAGTTTTTTCTCCAACTCACGTGTTTAGTCTTAATTTTTAGAGTAAGCAACTCAAAATGACAGTTAAGTCACATTTTTGGCCTTTCAGAAATATTGAGTGACCCATAAAGCCCCCCTCTGCTCAGCCCCTGCCTGAGCCTTCCATCCATGGAGTCAGTCAGTGTCTGGATGTGTTCAGGGTCAACTTCAGCTGAAGCTCCAACCATGCTGTTCAAAGAGCTGTATGGTCTTACCTCACTGTACATCTCACCTTTGAGAAGGGCCTCAGGTGAGGCAAGGGGCCCGGTTATTATTGGGTCATCCTTGAGCCCTTTGTTGGCTGGCCAAGCAGTGGAGCACCTGGATGCGTGTGGTGGAGCATCGTCCTGCACAGAGATCGTGGCTCTCTTGAATGCTGCAGATGTCTTCCTGTACCACTGCTTGAAGAAGCAGAAGTGAAGTATCTGCCAGAAACTGGCAGTAAGTTCGAGAGATGATTTTCAGTCCATCTTCAACTCGACAAGGTCCAGCAGGCTTGTCTTTAACGACAGCACAACCCAGACCAGCGCCCTGCGTTCAAGAGTGATCAGCCTCCATCTGTTCATCAAGAGCTACTCATGGCCATTCTCGATGCTTCTACTTGCGAGTCGTATTCAGTGATGGTCGCGTTTCAGCCTTCTGTATCTTGGCTGTGTCTCAGAGCAGGTGACACTTTGTGCTTGTGGATACTCCAGGTAGGCTGAGAATATGGTGGCACTGGAGTGTAACGAGTTCCTTCACTTTAATTATTCTCAAGTCTTTTGCAATTAATCTACACTTTTTTTGTGACCATGTTGTTTGATTGTCCAGTGGCTACAGTCTAGCTATCTCAAGAGTGTTGCGTCCATCTGAAAGGCGTTTTGCAATTTTCAATTTTCACTCTCAGTTAAATCTCGTTCTTGGTCCATTCACTGCACATCTTTGTTTTTGTCTACCTTGTAGTCTCCATTTGTGACCGGTGAGCCGTGTCCCCCTGTTCACCTGAGAGCGTACTGCAGCCACAGTCAGTGGGATGGAGAAGGAGGCCAGGAGCTTCCTGGGGAGATTTGTAGAGGAGTTCCCAGCTGCTCTAGAGGATGACAGTCCGTTGCCAGTCAGCCCCCTGAGCCAAAGAGTGTCGCTGGAGGAGCTGCATGGAGAGAGTCTGGAGCTGGGCCTGAGGCTGCTGGCTGCCAGGTACGACTGGGGGCAGGAAGTACACAAAAACAGTGAACTGAATGTGTTTGGCAGGTGTAAGGATAGACACAAGCCTCAGCAGTGCAAGGTTCAAATATTGTCTGTATTAAATACAGACGGAGCTCTTCATTCTGAAAAGTGAAGCCAGTATGAAAGTGCCTTAAAACTGCATTCTTTCTAATAACCAGCAGGGGGCAACTCCACTGGTTGCATAAGGAAGTCTGATCAGATGTAAGCTAATGAAAAAATGAACCTACTTCTCACTTGATTCATTACCTCAGTAAACAGTTTACTATTTAGTTTAAAGTCACTAGTTTAAAGTCTTCTTCAATACAGCATGATGATCCTTTTGTAAATGATCGATCCATTTAGAGTTAAAGAGACCATCAAACATGGTATGTTTTAGGGCATGGCCACCTTGTGATTGACAAGTCCATGGTGAGTCCTCAGGATCTCAGTCAGATCCAATCAGGATATCCCCCCCTACTCCACCCTCTCATCCAAATATGGTAAGTTGTAGCTAAAAAACAAAAACAAAATGGCGATGACTGTAATGCCAACCTGGTCACGGTGGGTTTACACTCGGATTCTGTACTGACAGAGTGAGACTGAAGGCCCATCACTGTGAAACCTGATATCCATTATTTTATTTATAGAAAAGAATTTCAAAAATGTATATTCTGTAGTATTATATTAAATCACAACACAAAGCTTCTCTCTTTATGTCCATCTCTCACTGTTTGAGATGAGAACATGTTTGGGGATTCACAGAAAGGAGGAGGTGGCCTTATTCTCATGCTGGTCATGAATTCTTCAATTGTAAATGGGGTTTTTAAATCCATCAGTTCCGCAGCTTTTGAGAGACTGACAACAGTTTTCTACCGTCATTTCGTTATTTAACTCACTACTGTTGTGTAGCAGTGATGCTGCTCCCTCTGTGGACCAAACCACAAATATTATGTGAGCATCCTAGCTCTGTCTGAAAACGTCCTGTCATGTCAGAGTAAAGCAGCCCCAGAGATGTCTTTCCGTCATTCAGGCAGACAGATGCAGCCAGAGTTCCATGACTGAAAGGGCTTTTAAATGTAGAGAAACCATGTTGTGTTTATGAGGAAACAGTGTGTCATTTGTTTCCATCCCCTCCCAGCCCATTACAGACCAACAGGGGTGTCATCATTTAAATTCTTAAATTCTTTCAATTTCAAAAGAAGCATTAAACTTTAATTATAAAAGGCATGATCAGCATGATCTTTTTTCTCTCCACCCAAAGAAAAACAAAAGCAACACCAGCTGTCATTGTAAGAACCCTTCTGTCACCAAGAGACTCTTTGTTTTATTTGAAACAGCTTGTTACAGATTGACTGCTGACATGTTGTTGTTTCATTTCGAAATGTCAGTGTGGGAACCAAAAAAGTTTAATTTGAAGACTGAATCCAATCTTTGATCTCCCTTGAGATTGAAAGTTAAATCCAATGTATTGTTTCCACATCATGGTCGTCTCAGCATTAAATGATCTGTAATATATCACACACTGTGCTGTAGCTCGAGTGCTTGGTGCTTCGCAGTATTTGTCCCGTCTGTGCATGTCTGGCGGCATTCCTCACATTCCTGACAGCTCTGCTCTTAGCCTGCTCATACAGTGTGCATGATTGTCACTGCGTTTTGACATCACACTGCAGGGATCGACACTAGAATAGTTGCTGACACACTGTTTAAATTTGAAGGCAGAAAAAATACCGAACAAGAGAGATACTGTCACTCTGCACAAGAAAACACCAAGCTGAGCACAGCACACAGTGAGGACTGACGATGGGCCTAATTCAGACCAAAAACAACAGTCCTCCTATCCTCTCTGAATGACAGCAGTGCATTTAGGCTGTAGCGATGAGCACAGCAGGGGTTGCCGAAAGGGTTAGTGGCCCTGTGGTGAAAGGTCAGAATCAATGCAACCTGGTCAACAGAATTGTTGTTCGAGTTGTTGACACTTATTTATTCAATGACACTGTCGCTGGAGCTGGAGAGCTAGTGTGCATGACACGAGTGTTAAAGCAGCAGCCACAGTGCCAAAGATGGACTGTGGAAAACTGTCCAAAGAGGGGCTTCACTTTGTAAAAGAAAAACATGACAAGTCATGTTGCACATCCAATGTGACATTAAGGAAGTATGGCATTGATGTGAACAAGTGTATCACACTTGATGTCCTGTGGTCTCTGATCCTGAGAGCATTAGCCTCAGCCAGCACCGGCACATCGCAAGCAGCTGCAGTAGTGAAGGAGACCGCGAGCTACAGCACAGCGTTCACTATGCTCAGTTTGTCTTTGGTCATCATTCCCTTGTAATGCCAGTCACAGAGTAGTGAGCTGTTCTGAACACTTAGGTTCCAGCATTTTGAGTGTGGGATTCCTTTTGGAATCGCTAAAATTCAAACGACACCAACCCTTGTGCTGAAGCAAGTAGTAGCTTTAGTCTGTTGACAGAAGAATAATCATACTCATGCTGTAATAAATATCATTTAAATCAAATGTTTCAGTAAAATACTAAACACTTGCCTGTTATTCTGTTGTATGAGTATGATGTCATAACTTTACGTTTGTTTTTTCTAGCTGTTAGTCCAACAAAGAGAATTACGTTGGACTCTTGAGATATGCATTTCACTGTTCTCAAACGATTCTTTGAAAAAGATCATGGGCGAGTCATTTGCCACTCAGCGAGTGGAAATAAAGTGCCAAACTATGCACATAATAAGCCGAAACGAGATATGTATTTAATATCTGTCTTTACTGAGGAAGCCTTATCATAAATATGGCCACATTCTGTTTAGACCAGACTCGTGCTGTATTGAAAGTGTTTTGGAGGTGTTACTCAGCCTGACCTCGTCAGACGGTCATTGTGATTTGTACATTAAGTGTTTCAGCCATGTATTCAGATGTGACACTTGTATGTCAAATTACCATCAGACTGTGTCACAAGGTGCATGTATGAGTGTTCCACATTCATGACATCATGGTTTCAGGCCAAATGCACTCAACCATTATAAACCTGGAAGGATCCAGTGTTTCTAAGTCATGCAGTCTGGTCTCTCCTCTGGAAAGTCCTGATAAAGATCCGCTGTGTTTTCATCAGTGTATTTGTGATACTGCTAATGTGCTAATGCACCTAATGGGAGATGGAAACACCTTTTCCGAATAACTTCTGACGTAGCAAACATTAACTTGCATCAGCAGGCTTTTCGGCATCTGAGGGCGTTGGTCTTCCTTCATGTAACGACAGGCCTTAGACCAGCTATTAGTGAACCTTCAAACTCAGCTGAAGTTAGAGATGAAACATACAAAATACAACAAATGAGAATCGTTGCTCTGAGTGCCATCTCATCCGCTCATGGTTTTTTTTGGTTAGTCTGCCCTGTCAGGAAACTCAATATCCTGTTTGTAGAAATACCATTGTTCTCCCCACTTCCTGTTTCATAAGCCCAATCTTCCGTGCAATAGAAATGTAATTCTGTAACGGAAAAGGAGTGACAGGTGACGGAGGGTTCATTCCATGCCAACTCATCCAGAATCCAGAACTTTTCCCAGTTTGTGTCATGTGTTTCCTTGAAAAAAATCATGATGAAACTGGGTTGGAACTTGACAACATTAATTTTTTTTACCAGATCGAAGAATCTGTCATTTTCTCCACTAGTTTTCTCTTTCTTGTAACCACATTTTGGTTTTGTGCAGCATTGTATGTATATAAAAAATCACACATGTTATATTACGCCATCATTTATAATTTTCTTGAATTAGAAAGTTGAAATTGTGAAATATTTGTATTGAGCTATGGAAGTAAGATTAATATTTTGTCCAGACACTCACAGAACAGGATGACATCACCTATATGCAACAAACCTAGTGATTTCAAGCTGTTACAGAACCCAGTGAAAAACAGGCTCAGTAGGTATCAGACAGAAAGCAAACCTTGATGTCGACACAGTCCAAATATCTACAGATGAAATGAAACCACTTAATGTAATATTACAGCCAGTGAAAAGTGTGAAAAATTAGCTGATTAAAAAAGATTTTAAACAATGAAGGAGTAATATAACATCTTTGAATTTGTTATATATGCAATAAATATCAACACTACAAGTTTAAAGGACATTAAAATATAATAGCCAAAATAACCCAAAACGTGGGTTTTTCAGCTCCAAAGCTTTATTTAACAAGATCTGTGGCACTCAGTTTTTCATGCAGGACCAAATAACTTGTACAAGAGAACAACATTAATACTACACAGAACCATAAAAAAAGAAAAACCTTCCTCTTACCGATTTGATTACTGTAACCACTCAGCAACAACTATTTAAATGAATGAGTTGCCAAGTTTCCTTTCTTTCTCCTGGATGTTTAGGACAAATATCAACCTAATCCAGAGAAAAAAGTTTTGATTATTGATGCTTTGAATACACATACAAAGAAACCTAAAAATGCTGAAATGCAAACTTGAAAGATGAATAACTTAAGAACTATTAGTACAGTACTATAGTGCAGTTATAAGATTTGGCAAGAACCCGTGAATTTAAGTTTGAAGTTTTTTCAAGAAAATCCATGATATGAACTGGTAGCTACGTGAGTTGGCATGGAATGAGCCATAGTTGATCTCTGGATTTGCATTCACCAACTGCACTCATTAAATGAGCATTGATCATGCTCCAGTTATATTTTGGCAATTTCTGTTTGCTACTGTTGGGCTTGTTAGCTGAGGTGGATCACCTCTGGCTCTGTGGTCATGTATCACTTGTCTGGTGAAAGAAATCGTGTTCAGGTCTTAACAAACATAACATAATGTGTTCCTGCTTGTCTTTGTTGGTTCAGGGGGGCTCCCGTGGGCCTCAGTTCCCTCCTGTGCCAGGCAGCGCTGTCCCAGCTGCTGCAGAATGACCTTTCACCTTTCCACTGCCCTCAGGAAGCTGAGGCCAACCAGGAAGAGGAGCAGCAAGTAGTCTGTAAGTATAGAACTTGATGCTTAATTTGGAGGCTGTAGGTTGTGGTGCTGTTAAATAATATTGTGTTATACTGAGGTGTGTCTCTAATATGTACTCTACCCTCATTGATCCAAATGGGACGTCTGTTGCCAGGATGAAGCATCAGCAATACATCTCCACTGCAACGAGCTGTCAACACAACATTAGTGGCCTTCAGACCTGATATTAACATTGATCCTGAGTGACCCAATCACAAGTGGTCAGATAGGCCTGTTAATGCCAGGTGTGAACCTGGCATTAACAGGTTCAACTGACCACTTGTGATCAGATCTCAGTACCCTGCTCTGTATGCAAATAAACAAGTACATCACTTGGACAAGTGGACTAAAAGTTTTTACACAAATAAATACCATGGTGTGTAACATTTGCTGACGTGACAAGAAGGCCCAAATAGTTAAGAATTTATTGTAGACAGAGGTTCACAAGAGATGTATACAGATGTTCCTCCTTTCAGAGGACGCTATACCTGTGGCGTTAAAGGTGCTGTGACCCGGCAGACAAGGAGGGGGGGACTTTTATTTTATCCAGCTGATTTTTGCATTACCTGCAGGACGCAGCAACAACCACTAGGTGGCACATGTAGTCCAGACTACAGTGAACACATCAGGGACAAGCTGCCACTGGACAAACCTATATTTATTTAACCTACAAACTAGATCTTGGTGTTGTAAATAGTATAGGCTGAAACAGTAAGCAATATCTACAGTTATCCTCACTAATAACAGATAAGCAATTGTAATGTAGCCTAATAAAGCTTAATAATGCAACCACCACAGATCCTGATAGTTAAAGGTGATATCTATCAGCAATAGATACAGCTGATAGATAGCTATAGATAGATGATAGATGAATCATCTATCATCTGGGAGCAGTTGTTGTCCTACCACCATACTTATGTTTTTGCATATTGCCCTCCAGAATATTTGATATTTTTTTGCACTCCTAAAAACAGTGTATTCACTGTATGTTTTAGTAGTTATTTTGCATCTGGGACAGTTTGGAGAAGCTCCTGTTGTATACTTACTATAAATATATGGAGATATATAGACATTATAGAATATTATATTGCGTCTCCCTATATCTGTTGCAAATGGATATTCTGGGAGGCAACAGCAGAATTAATTGTTTGCACAGTTGATCTTGGAGCCATTTCTAAGCAGTGACGGGTCCCGAGTGACTTTCCTGACTTGTTCAAATCAATAATGCTCTCTTTCAGCTCAATGCTGAGCTCCTTAGACTTTCCCATTGTAGTGTTTGTGTCTGAGTCTAATGGTCGTATCGAACAAGTCCTATTAAAATGGACCCAGAAACGTCATCAGCTGGTATCAATCAGAACCACTCAGAAGAAGTTAAGATGCTACAAAGAACATTTGATTCACACAGCTTTATATAATCACCTAAACTGACTATTGTTGATCCAGCAGATTTGGTCACATTGTCAGAAGACCTATAATAAATTCATTACTGAACCAAACTTCATGAATGTTTTAGTGACAAAGTAGTTTGTGTTGCACTCATTCATCACAGAAACATGAGAGCTGTAGGAATCACTGGAACTGAAGACTGACGTGATGAACATGTTCTTTATGAGTGGATGTGACCTTTTCACCACGACTGTACCTTCTGGAAACCAGGCTCATGAGAGTGGAGTCTGTTTCGTTCTGCGTCCTCTGTCATGTATTGTACTGTAAGAGGCAAAAGTAGAAAGAACCAGAAGGCTGTGATTGATTTCCTGTTTATTTAATCTTGTCATCAGTGCTTCAGTCGGCCGGAGTTCAACGTCTCTTCCTCAACAAGCTGATAGATGTGGCACTGGCATGGCATCAACACTTCCCCAAGCTCCCACCCGCCCCCTCTCGGTTCCGCTACTGCTCTGTTCATGCCATCAAGAACACCAGGAGAAAGATGGAGGACAAACACTTGGCCCTGGCTGAGTTCAACCATCTCTTTGGAATCCAGGTCCAAGACTTTCACTGCCCGATACTGGTTTTCCTGCCTTGTTGTTCATAATTCCAAAAGGTTGAGGAAAAACAGAATGAAAGTATATCACTCACTTCATGTCTGTCTTTGTCTCTGTACCATGGTCCAGGACGGAGTGGAGCGTGCTTACTATGCCGTGTTTGATGGCCACGGAGGGGTGGACGCTGCCACCTACGCTGCCACTCACCTCCATGTTGTTCTGAGTAAACAGGAGACGCTGCAGGATGATGCCGCCACGGCCTTTAAAACTGCCTTCAGACACACGGATGACATGTTCAAGGCCAAAGCCAAAAGAGAGGTACTGAGCGTCCTGAACACACAGGGCTCTGCTGACATGCATGCATCGTTACACACTGGGGATATACAGTATATCAGGCTGATTTAATTATCATTAAAACCAATAATATAAAGCCAACTTACTTTCTTTAACTTTACAAGCACAGCATCTACACGCATCAATACAGTAGATGACGATATGCACTTTGAGTTTGTTTGTGATCTATCAATAAAGAAGAATAAAGAGAAGAAAAGCAGCGTGCTGTTGTCTCGCTCATAACGTCAGTGTTCTGCAGCTGGGTGAAGCCAGGCAGCGCAGACAAGACAGACCAACATGTCTCAGCTGTGGATGTTGTTTTTCACAGTTTCAGAGGAAGACAACATGATTGTAAATTGCAGAAAATGTGCCACATGATACCCCCAGTGTCATTATTTGTTTTGGTATCAACTGAAAAAATCCATATCATGTGTCCCTATTACAAACATTGTGTGTGTATGTGCTGCTGGTATAATCACAGATCTTCACAGTGTTGAATTAGAATCCAGGAATGTGTCAACCAATTACAATTTTTTTTTCTATAAATCA
Organism: Lagodon rhomboides; assembly: GCA_039737535.1. Taxonomy (NCBI): domain Eukaryota; kingdom Metazoa; phylum Chordata; class Actinopteri; order Spariformes; family Sparidae; genus Lagodon; species Lagodon rhomboides. The sequence goes on along the minus strand of CM077791.1, from coordinate 4,746,737 downwards.
CGTGATTAAAATTGTAACGATGTGTCATAACCTCAAAGTACAAAAATAATTAGCGTTGATTTTAGCTTCAGATAAATCTCTTTCTTATTTTGCCTCTTAATTATTTGTTTGATTTCACTTTTTAAATAATAATTATATAATATAATGATAATAATGATAAATACATTTAAAAGGCTTTTAGATTCACCTTTTTGTTTTTACATTTCTTGTCTGCTTCATATCTCATCTAACAATTGTATTTGTGTCCTGCTGCAACATTTACACTTTCCATTTTGTGTGTGTTCTTACTGAAAGACATGTGAGCAGCAGCACCCAGAGGTGACTGTCCAGCTGCTGTGTGCTGCCATACAGAGGTCCTACCACTGTCTGTCCTATGTGCACTGCTGCAGACAGACCTCCATTGAAAATGTGTTTGTTTGTTGTCAGCGTCTGCGGAGCGGCACTACAGGTGTAGCAGTGCTGATCCAGGGTCAGGAGCTGACTGTGTCCTGGCTGGGAGACTCGCAAGCAATACTGGTCAGAAAGGGACATGTCGTCACACTTATGGACCCCCATAAACCAGACAGAGAGGTAGGGTTCTCATAGACACACACACACACACACACACACACACACACACACACACACACACACACACACAGCTCTGTGCTGTCTGGAATTTGGATGTGTTTTGTATTCAAAATGGGAAGGTCAAGATACAAAACAGAGGTCACTTCCCAGGAATACAGTACAATGTATTTTCCAAAATGTCTGATAGAAGTATTCACCCCGACAACAGCCACACCAGTGTAGCCACGGTGTGTGTTGGAGATCAGTCTAAGCCTGTGTGTAGTAACGCCTGGGGATGCTCAGAACAAACGAGTTGTGCAGCTTGTTGCCTGACCACAGCTAAAGGCAGAAGGGTTTGTTTTTATATGCTTTTCGGAATGTACTGCTACGTTTATTTGTCCTGAACCAACACGACACTGAGAAGTGTTTGCCCTGCGATGGAGTAGCAGCAGCGTTGTCACATGTGCAAAGATGTTTTGTACATTTGCAAAGTGCAACGCCTGGGAGGTTTCCATCAGTCTGCCGGCAGCATAAGAGCTGAAACACGTCCATACCAGGACGAGGATGACTGAGAACCTTCTTCAACATGTCTGGATATGAAGCATCACTAGCGAGACAAAATACAACTTAGTTTCTGAAGTTATAAGACCGAGTCCTCTCCACTTCTCTGCTTTACTGACGGTGCAAAGTGATGTCATGTTAGTTTCTAAAGTTATAAGAATGCGTCCCCTCTTTTCCACTTACATGCTTTCACCTGCAGGTGTGTTGATTGACCTGTAGCTATATGAAGCATCTGTAGTGCCAAATGATACTGATATTGTGATTTCAGAGTCCAGACTGATATATCTCAACCATTACTGGCCGGATCTGAATGAAAATAGATGTGGTTATTTATGGTTTCCTATAAATGGTTCCTGCTAATTTTCCAGCAAAGCTGAAAGGCACTTTCTTTGCCACTATCAAATAACATCATGTTCTGGTTTGGTATCCCCTGACTTTGCCCAGAGCAGCTATGGACTGTTGGGTCAAATTGTCAGCTTTGCACAGGAAATATTGCACAATGTTATCGGCAAATTAGCATTGAGTTGACTGGTCCTAATGCCGCGCTGTACAAAGTCAAGTCAATAATAGGACGTGAATGAGTCGACGCGATTGAAGCGAAGATGTGAAAATCGAATGAAGCTGTGTCACCAAACCTTTTCACTGCTGGTACTCACAGTGATGTCATGATGTTAACGTTGCTGCAGTGGAGGAGAGGATAATAATCACTAGTCATGGCTGTGTGCAGACACCCAAAGCTGTACAATAACACAACTAGTCGTACCTAGACAGGACCAATAAGCAGCTGCCTCTTCACTTTTGGTCTGAACACGGCATAAAGGAATAAACCCTTTTTATTTTAAAGACTTCATGTTGTTTCCTTAAAACTTAACCTCATTAAACAGTTGATACATGTGTTCTGTCCCTTCTACACTGTGGGTCTAATGACAGCTGTAGTCTCCAGGGGGTTCCAGTGAAGCGTCTGTATATGACCAATGACAGCTCCATGGCACGTATGGAGTCAGAATTCACCCAACAGTGAAGATGGTTCCAGATAATGACTGCATGTGTTGAGATAAAAAATGGTGAAAAGGTGATCCTATGGTGAGGTCTCTCTTTTGTCCTCTACTGTCCAGGATGAGAAACAGAGGATTGAAGACCTTGGTGGCTGTATCACCTTCATGGGGTGCTGGCGTGTTAATGGAACCTATGCTGTATCCAGAGCTATAGGTGAGTTGATTACAAGCAACAAGAACAGCGAGGAATGCATTTGTGCATGTGTTAGATAAAGTGGCCTTTATTCACTGTGGAGAGTCCAGTCAGAACTCTGGATTTGCCTGTACAGAGCTGTTCCAATAAGCAGACCTTGTTGCAATCAAAGTTTCCTTATATTGTCTTCAAGGTGAATATAATTCACTTCCAGTGATGACAGTTTGTGTGGATTCTGAAACCCATTCAACAATACAAGAATGTAAGAAAACATGTACACATACAGGCACGATGTGAAACAGTTACATACAGTGTGATCTGCAACGTCACTGTGACATAACTTTAACTCCACAGCGGCCATTACTGCTCAATCTCCTCAAAACCTCTGTTAAATATCATTATCTTACAGCATACTTCTAATTTTCATAAAGCATCTTCAGACCGTAATATTAACAACAACTGTGAACTGTGGAATCCACTTTATGTACCTAACTACTCTTCTGACATCTTCAAATAAGGCTCCTCAATCCAAACAGTAAAGAGCTGTCTGACCCTACTGCCTCACAGGCTAATTTAACACTTTAACACAGTGAATGAAGCCAAAAGGGAGGCAAATACAGTTGATGGACGCACAAGTCACACTGGAAAAGACTTGAAGTCAATTAACACATAACTGTATAAAAGACCAGGGGCCGTATTACAGAAACTTCCTATCTTAAGTCCTAAGTTAAGGTAGGATAAGTGTAAGATAGGATTTTTCTCAATTTGGTATTACAGAAACATATCCTATCTTAATTTAGGAATCCTATCTTATCTCGGGTTAAGATATCCTAAGTAGGCGATCTAGCATCGACATTCAGCTTTTATGTCTGTTACCTAGCAACAGACTAAACTTGTTGTCGGATCACGTCACTTCACAACTGACAGCTAGCAGCTATCATAATAATAATATAACTAGCGCTAGCTATGGATGGGATTGGGAAAAAACAACGTTGTGCCGAAAATTTTAAAGGGGATGAAATAGAAAAGTTGGTGAGTTTGATAGAAAGCTCAAAGGAAATATTGTTTTGGTAAGTTCCTCTGTTAAGTTATGCGACACTGCAGGTTGTTTGGAAACAGTTGTCTGTCCAGTTGATCTTGGGACCTGTCACTGCTTTAAAATAGCTTCAAGTGACTTTGCTGACAATGTGAATTCTAATTCTATTGGCAACTCATTGAGTCTGAGACCGATCCACTGAAGAAACTAGCAACCGAAGTCAAGGACTAATGAAAGGCTAAGTCAAAGAAAGAAGAAGAAGAAGAGTTTTGAGTTCAATAGAGCCTGGTTGTCTGGTGTCTTGTTCATCTTAACTCTGGGAGCCGTCAGGAGCTCTGAATCCTGAGAGCGTAGTGCTGTGCTGTTGCACCACACTGCTGAAACACACTGAAGTCAAACTTCATTAGCTTAAGAAGCTAAGAGGTCAACATGCATTGCTAGAAAAGCTGGAAGGTCACTGTAACAGTGTCCAAGCTGGAAGTTCAACTGAGGAACCTGAAAACGCTCAGTATTTACATTTACATTTAGAGCATTTAGCAGACACACTTTTGTCCAAAGCGACTTACAATAAGTACATTTGTCACAAGAAAGAAACCACAACATATCACCGTGGATAAAGTAAAACAAAAATAAATAGAAACAATTGTCAAGCCCTCATATGAGCATCGCAGCTGCTATTTGTGAAGGACACCTTAAGTGCATAAGTGCTATGATTGAAGTGCTAAGGATAAGAACATACAGTATTGTATGCGGGAAGAACGAGTTGTAGAAGCTTGATATTTTAAAGGGCATAAAAGGTACAGAAATGTGTTCTATGACACATATATACCTATGAAAATACAAGATCAGCCATTCATTTCAGCCAGGTGAGCTTCATGGGAGTAAGATTAGTAAAATTGCCTGTGATCTTTATTCTAACCAAATAATTCACCTGTTGATCAAATGGTCTCAAATAGGCATGGGCTGAGTCAGCATAACGGGGTGAACACACTGCCTGTGAGCTGCAGCAGCACAGCAGCTACAGATCTGTAGTCACGCCTGTCTTTAACTGCAGCTCGCACACAGTTTTCCTGTATATACCAGTCATATCCACATCATACCAGGGTTTCACTACAGTTTTATTGTCTGTCTATAGAATATGATACATATAATATAGAGTGTTCCACAGGTAAGGAGTCACTGCTGTGTTTAGCTGCACTTGCTGACCACACTCTGCCTCGCTCCTCCAGGTGACTTTGACCAGAAGCCCTATGTGTCTGGAGAAGCTGACTGCTCGGTGACCCAGCTGTCTGGGGATGAGGACTACATACTTCTGGCATGCGATGGCTTCTTTGATGCAGTCAAACCTTCAGAGGTCCCACATCTAGTCCTTGATGCACTCCAACAGCCTGGCGATGCGGAGGGTACAGGAGACGCTCTGCAGGAACAGTCTGAGCAGCCTGTCGGACTGAGAGTCGCTGCACACTTGGTAGGTCACGCCAAGGCAGCCGGTTCTAGTGATAACATCACAGTTATTGTGGTGTTCCTGCATCCACCAGAGCAGCTGCTGGCTCAGGACTCCACCACAGGAGCTGCACAAGCAACTCGGGACTCCACTTCCCAAGACGCACTGCAGCAGTGAACAAGGAGGTCTGCTGCCAAGACACCTATGTGCCAAGCTACTGCCTGACTCAGCATTTCTCTCTCAGTCTGCTCTCATCCCCCAGGTGCTGTCAGACATCACCTGATGCAAACAGAACCCATGTTCACAGTGTGTCAGCGCAGCAGAGGAGGGCTGATCCCACTCTGTGCAGACCAGATCATCTCAGCTGGTCTGCTACATGATGCAGGGCCAAATTAAAGGTCTTATTTATAATGCTCAGCCTCTACATGTGGCATTCCATCCCCGACTCCCACCACATTCATCCCACAATCCTGCGGTTGTTCCAGTCATCTGCTCCCTCAAGTGGATGCTGATTTGTTACATTAGCTAACGTTGCTAGCGCCAGCTTTTTAATAACCTTCAGTATGCATCTGGATGAGTAAATGTACCCATCATTTTGTTTGTCCAGTTAAAAGTGTGAATCCACCTGTTAGAAAAGAACCAGAACACATGACCTCTACTACATTTCTAGGGGAGAAGCATCAGAACCTCATCACACTGCCCCACCCACATTTGAAATGCTTCCTACACCCATGAAAAGGAGTATTTACACTCATGTATTTACACAGGAAGTACATTTCTACCAGCACTCATGCCTTTTTTTGCAGCAACAGTGATGCTTTTTTGCTGTAATAATGTTTTCACATTCTTCATAGCCATGAGTCGACTGCAGCGATTGGTCTATTTTGTACATGTCTGCAGTAGTGGAGTTATGACACACTGAACGCCTGCAGAGCGTAATAGTGCCTACATACACATGTAGATTTGAATAGATTTAGTCAATTCAGTGGTACTTTAATTTCAGTATTCAGTGGTGGATATATTCACACTTATGTGTATTGGCTTGTGAGATAAATCATTACAGCTTCTCTTTGCTCCTGTACTCTGTGGCAGAAAGAGAAGCTCGCCTCCTCGTGACCTCTGTGCTGTAAGTCTGTTACTTTTTCTGTCGTGTTGCTCTGTGTATTTGTATTGTAAGTATTTGTTGTCAAGATTAAGTTGTCATCAGTAACATCTCATCCACATGTTCTCGATGCATCAGCAGTATTAAATGTCTTTTGTGGATTGCACTCAGACCTTTTCAGGTTCTGCAGTGGGATGTGATTCACACAGACGTCATTAACGGGCTTCATTTTTAAGTATTTGTTTCTCAAGCAACTGTTACTGTGCCTTCACCAGTCACCATGACTCAATGAGTTGCCTTGGAATGTTGTTATTCTGTGCTGTGCTGCAGTGAACAGCTTTAGTGCCCTCTGAGGGAAACTGAATTCTTTTTGAAGCTGCTGTTAACTCCGGTCAAAAAAAATGCCAATGAGCCTTCAAGAAGTGACATCAGTTGATCTCTAACGCCAAGCACTGTGACTGACAGTATTTACAGGGTGCACCTTGCAGGAAAGGACTTTGAGTAAGTCAGCGAATCTTGCAACTGGTTCTGAGCCGTATTTTTAGGCAACAGTGTAGTCAGTATTTCTGATTTGACGTAGTGCTACTTTGCCAAAACTACATACAGAAGCTTGGCATGCTGAGATAACGGAGTACAATGAGTACTTTTTACAGTATTTCTGAATCCTGTGCTTGATTTTTTTTAATACCTTTTATTAACAGTTCTTAATCATGTCTTACTGACAACATTAATGTCAGCTGTCATAATACTGGGATGTAATAAAACACTCTCACATTTCGTTTTGCTGTGTGTGTAATGTTTGGTATCAACACACTGAGGATGGAAATGTTGTGTGCTGTTTATTTAAAGCAAATTGAAAAGATCTGAATTCATAAAAGGATGTGGATTTAATTTTGTCTTTGTTTGCACAAGGTTACAGTTCCTGCTTAGATCTATAGAACATGAAACTAACTTCCAGTGGGAAACCATGGAACATAGATCAGTCCCTCCAGGATGTGGCAGTATTGTGATCTCAATTAACACACGAACGTCTCACATTTACCAACAAAAGTTACTGCTGCAGGCCGTGCGAGGCCCGACCCTGATGCTCTGCACAAATGCAGAGTGAACTGTGAACTGCTGTGCAACCATGTGGTGGACACAACACAAATGAATGTCTTAGACTGACACATTCATCCCCAGCAGAATCACAACTATATTTTCAAGTTTCACTCCTGAAAATTCATTGCCAAAACATGCTTAAGTCAAATGCTTTATGCAATGACATTTTAAAAAAAAAAGCTGCTGTGAAATCAAGCGTTTCAGGCCACAACAGTCTAAAAAATGTACCAGAATTCCTGGAGGGATTAAAAAATACCTGAGATTAAAGTAAATTCATGAAATAATTTTAAATATGAAGACGAGGAGGATGTGATGAATACAAGATGCACGTACACACTTGCACAAGGTGTTTGCATCTGCTGTGTAGTGTCTAATCAGCAGGAAGTGTAACAGCTGATGAATGATGAGAACCATCATTATCGAGAAAATACAATTCATTCATTCGCTCTGCCTGCTGTTAGAATGTCTTGAGATGGACCCACAGTGTGTCCTGGGAGCAATATTTGTGTTTCTGGTCCTGTGGATAGCAGCTTCATTCATCTTCCCAGACACTTGTTTGAACAACTTGTTTGGAGCCTTTTGACCATCAATGCATTCACCAATCCTGGAATCTTTTAAAGGGATATTCCGGTGTAAATTTAATCCATGGTCTAACACACCTTGATACAGAGTAAGACTCCCCCTCGAAGTATCAAACATCTGCTAGCTTTGCCGGATTGACAAATCCAGCAAAGCTAGCAGATGTTTGATGCTTCGTACTGTGTGCTGGGACTGTACATGTACTGTTGCTGAAGTTTGGTGCTGTTCTGACCATTAATTGTGGCTATGAGTGGCTTTTTGATGGTGGTTTCTTGGTGGAGACATAAGCTGCAGTGTATTGTTATCGTGCGGTCTTTTCTGAGGTTGCTAAAACTAGCTAAGCTAGCGGTCAGCAAACTTGACCTCTCGAGGGGGAGTCTTACTCAGTGTCAAGGTGTGTTAGACCATGGATTAAACTTACACCGGAATATCCCTTTAAGATCGCCAACGAATGACTTCTGTTTTGCTGCTGCCATGTTTCTGTCCTTCCCAGAAATAAACTCCCCCAGTGTTTCCCCCATGTGAGGTGAACATGCGCTGAAAAGAGAGTTTATTGTGTGAAGGTTTAAACCTCTGATAATCTGTTCAAATATTACAACCTAATAACTGTGTAAACGCCCCTTTCAGTCTCACTAAACCTTCATCCAGATGGATCAGTCTCTCCTGATGGAGGTGGTGACATGAGGCGTTTTCATTCTGATTATTTGTGGTCTATTAAGGCACATTGTAAACACAGCTACTGATGCTCTTCTGCCTGAAAGAAAGCAAATCCTCTTCTCTGTTGGCTGATTAATGCTCGATGGTTTATCAGTGGAGTGTTTAAGTGTCTGCATACTTTTGGCCATACACAGTATGGAACATATAGACTGCAGGCTGCGTTATATTAGCTGGTGAAGGTAAGCTTAGCTGAAGATAAGGTCAGTTTGGGTGTGTGTGTGTGTGTGTGTGTGTGTGTGTGTGTGTGTGTGTGTGTGTGTGTGTGTGTGTGTGTGTGTGTGTGTGTGTGTGTGTGTGTGTGTTTTACATGCATGAACCAAAACAAACAAATCACAGAAGGTCCAATCAGGTGTGTTTTATTTTTGGAAGTTACACAGTATATACAGGTGATTGGCTTGATATGCAGACATGTGAACACAGTATAAGTTAACAGGAAACCAACAGAGGACTGGCCGTTACACAGCCACTTCTAGTATTTACATGACAAAGGCACAGCTATTTAACTCCAGCAGCAGTGTCTCAGGTGTGTGTTGTCCGGCGCAGTGGAGAGTCTGGCAGCCTGGATGTTGTGTGGAGGCTGGTCGAGCTGGCAGCTGTCGTCGTGCTCACAGCTCTGTTCCTCTCGAGCCTGAACCAACACATGACACAATGAGGAACAATCAGTGAGATCAGAGACCTTCAGAGGGATACCTGGTATTGGAGAGCACAAGCATGAACACTGCGGCGTGTTGTCCAGCTGATCTTACTTGTTTTTGGTTTCCAGAACGAGTTTTCCGAACGGTGACTCAGGATTCACACATTTCTTCTTATCTGCTGTTGTTGTGATACTGTGAGACAAGGAGGCACTTTGTCAGAGAGAAGCTGAACAATGCAGGGAAATGCAATGTTAGGAAAGGTAGCTTAATTCTACTTTACTCACATAATCTCTACTTTTGGACAGAAGACATTTGGCTCGTGGATGACTGGCCCTGACTTAATGTGCTTTGGGATCACCCTGCCGATAAAACCATTCAAACATTGGCACTTGGATCCTTTGCTGTGTTGCCCTGTGGGAAGAATATACAATCTTATTGATCACCTGTTAAATCAGTCAGCAGACTTCAGAATGAGCATGAATTCATGTTTTGTCAGAAGCAGGGCTGCTCTGGACTCAGAACTACCGTCACTTGTTTAATTCAGTGACTGGAGCTAAAAGTCAGCTCTGACAGACTGCAGCCCAGTGACACAGATACAGTGAAGTGTAATAAAGCCACTGAAGACAGCTGGCTGTTACAGCTGGGAACATCTGATGAGAGGGATGAGAATCAACCAAAACAATAAAGGTGTGGACTTAAAATTGAAACAATGAGCTCAAAGATGCAGCTTTAAAGTTCTGTTAGAAGTAAACTGTAATGTCTTGACAAGAAGGAAGGACAAGATAATCACACAACACTAAAGGTTTTACAGTACCTTGTGCATAGAAGGCCAGCAGGAAGGTGAGAAAGACGATGGCAGCTGACTTCATAGTTGTGGCTGTTGACCGGTTCTGGCTCCCACTCCACTGTGGCTTCCTTCAGTCTGGAGTCTGGATGGTGTACAGCTCCAGGGATCCCTCTCTTTATACTGTGGAGAGCACTCAAACAGTGACGCTGTGCATCATGATGCAATGCTTCCACTTTCCACTGTGTTTTTCACTTTCTCTGCCCCTTCCGTTTTTCCTTCAGTAAGACTATTTCCAAGAAACAGAAGGACTTCTTCTCAAGAAGCTCAGTCTCAGAGAACTGTCTTTAGAAAGGCTTCTTCAGCACATTGTTTACATGAGATATGGGTGTAGGTGGCTTGAATCCAAGTGAAGGTGATCTTTCCTCTGCTTAACTAAGTTAATTCAATTTCAATTTATTTGGATAGGGACAATGCACATTAATGAGCATCAAAAACATTTCTGCAAATATGCCGGATTATAGCAAAGCTGCTAGTTTGCATCCATAGTAATGGGAGGAAAAACACATTTGTGTTGATTAAGCTGACTGGATGCAATTATTTCAGTTTCATTTCTGAGTTTCTTCCCTGGATATTTCCTCTTCTGTGTGCTTGGACAGAAATTCCCCAAATCACTTCCTCCAAAGGATATTGTAAATATGGACATGTGTGTGGCCTAATTGTGTGACCCACTGATGACTGTGCAGTGCCCTGGTGACACTGCTGATGTCACAGCCTCTAACAGCCAACATGCTGGTGCTCAAGAGTCAAGTTTGTCACATTTAATAATATAAGGTCAAATCTCAGATAAATGCAATCTCACAAGGTTCCTTCATTGTTTGAATCAGAAAGAGTTGAAATATAAAAGGGAAATTAATGGACTGTGTATCATTTCTTTATTTGATATTCAACTGAGGATCCGAAATCAGGAAATGAAAAAAAAGATTTGTTACCTCATTAATTGTTTATGAATGTGATACAGAAAACATAAAACATTGTTTTTCTGATTTTATGCTCAAATCAAAAATAGGGAATTAAAAACAGGCTACGATTTTGATTTTGGTGTTTAATTTGTCTGACTTGTGTGCCTTTTATGACTTTATTGACTCATTCATCTTCCCAGACACTTGTTTGAACAACTTGTTTGGAGCCTTTTGACCATCAATGCATTCACCAATCCTGGAATCTTTTAATATCGCCAACGAATGACTTCTGTTTTGCTGCTGCCATGTTTCTGTCCTTCCCACAAATAAACTCCCCCAGTGTTTCCCCCATGTGAGGTGAATATGCACTGAAAATGATATATAAATATATATATTCCAACCAGAGAGAGTTTATTGTGTTAAGGTTTAAACCTCTGATAATCTGTTCAAATATTACAACCTAATAACTGTGTAAACGCCCCTTTCAGTCTCACTAAACCTTCATCCAGATGGATCAGTCTCTCCTGATGGAGGTGGTGACATGAGGCGTTTTCATTCTGATTATTTGTGGTCTATTAACCCTTAGATGCATAAGTGGGTCAAAAATGACCCGGTGACGTCGTTTTCTTGCAATATCTTCTTAATGAAAATGTATTATGATTTCATATTCCAGGTATTCCTCAAAAAACATGTTTTTGATATGATGGCATTGAAATTTTTAATTTACCTTTTATACATTTTAAAAAATTTTAGTTTTTGTATTACTACCCCAAGCTTCCATAAGTGGGTCAAAAATGACCCGCATGCATTTCTTATGGAATCTCATGAGAACCTTTGATTCTTATCAACTGTGAATGTGAGGAATCTATTTATTTTGGACCACGCACTTTACATTTAAGTATTATCTTCATCTTATCTTCATCATCATGATTCAATTTCAACAACATACTTGTACATTCACGTGTGTGTGTATGGAAGAGTATGTGTTATTATCATATAATAATGTATTAGCCTACTTTATAGTTAGCTAACATTAGCTAGCCAACTAAGCTAGCTAACATTACTGTATGTACTGTATGTGTCTGTGTGTCATTCATGACTATTATGTGAAAGAGTATGTGTTATTATCATGTATCAACTTTTTTTTGTTTTCATTTATTGTTTTATTCTAACACAAATTAGCTAATTAATCTAGCTAACATTACTGTATGTTTTGTATCAGTGTGCGTGTCTGTGTGTGTCTGCGCGCATGTGTGAGCACACATGCGTGTGTTTGCATTTATTCTTATAGCTACATATTGATTGATAAGTTTGCTTGTCATTCACACCATTCCATTTTATGTTATTTCATCCAAGATGTCATGGCAGCTAGATACTCAAGGGAAATGGTGCTATAGATGCTGGGCGATTGAGGGCCAGTTACAGAGTTGGACTCAGAATCTGAAATCTCAGATGATGAGGACCCAGACTATTGTCCAGGAGGTGTTAGCCACCTGGAAATCCAACTCTACCAAGTGAACAGCATCAATCAGATACAGAAGATTTGTCCTGTGAGTCCTCTGAGGAAGAAAGTGATGTTCAAATCGCTTCCAACAGAATGAGTCGTAAGGGCTGTTATTGGGGCGAGTTCAAAATGTTATGTTATTAAAACAAAATGTTTGAATATGTTCCAAATGTTAAAAAGTGAAAAATAAAAATAACTCAAACATGAAATCATTCTTGTGTGTACAATACAAAACATAACATTAATGATAATCCTTAACAAAAATGACAGAAATGGCACAAAAACGCATTGATTCCAATACGGGTCATTTTTGACCCACTTATGGAAGAGTGTAGGGTCCAATCACTCATGAATCTAAGGGTTAAGGCACACTGTAAACACAGCTACTGATGCTCTTCTGCCTGAAAGAAAGCAAATCCTCTTCTCTGTTGGCTGATTAATGCTCGATGGTTTATCAGTGGAGTGTTTAAGTGTCTGCATACTTTTGGCCATACACAGTATGGAACATATAGACTGCAGGCTGCATTATATTAGCTGGTGAAGGTAAGCTTAGCTGAAGATAAGGTCAGTTTGGGTGTGTGTGTGTGTGTGTGTGTGTCTGTGTGTGTCTGTGTGTGTGTGTGTGTGTGTGTGTGTGTGTGTGTGTGTGTGTGTGTGTGTGTGTGTGTGTTTTACATGCATGAACCAAAACAAACAAATCACAGAAGGTCCAATCAGGTGTGTTTTATTTTTGGAAGTTACACAGTATATACAGGTGATTGGCTTGATATGCAGACATGTGAACACAGTATAAGTTAACAGGAAACCAACAGAGGACTGGCCGTTACACAGCCACTTCTAGTATTTACATGACAAAGGCACAGCTATTTAACTCCAGCAGCAGTGTCTCAGGTGTGTGTTGTCCGGCGCAGTGGAGAGTCTGGCAGCCTGGATGTTGTGTGGAGGCTGGTCGAGCTGGCAGCTGTCGTCGTGCTCACAGCTCTGTTCCTCTCGAGCCTGAACCAACACATGACACAATGAGGAACAATCAGTGAGATCAGAGACCTTCAGAGGGATACCTGGTATTGGAGAGCACAAGCATGAACACTGCGGCGTGTTGTCCAGCTGATCTTACTTGTTTTTGGTTTCCAGAACGAGTTTTCCGAACGGTGACTCAGGATTCACACATTTCTTCTTATCTGCTGTTGTTGTGATACTGTGAGACAAGGAGGCACTTTGTCAGAGAGAAGCTGAACAATGCAGGGAAATGCAATGTTAGGAAAGGTAGCTTAATTCTGCTTTACTCACATAATCTCTACTTTTGGACAGAAGACATTTGGCTCGTGGATGACTGGCCCTGACTTAATGTGCTTTGGGATCACCCTGCCGATAAAACCATTCAAACATTGGCACTTGGATCCTTTGCTGTGTTGCCCTGTGGGAAGAATATACACTCTTATTGATCACCTGTTAAATCAGTCAGCAGACTTCAGAATGAGCATGAATTCATGTTTTGTCAGAAGCAGGGCTGCTCTGGACTCAGAACTACCGTCACTTGTTTAATTCAGTGACTGGAGCTAAAAGTCAGCTCTGACAGACTGCAGCCCAGTGACACAGATACAGTGAAGTGTAATAAAGCCACTGAAGACAGCTGGCTGTTCCAGCTGGGAACATCTGATGAGAGGGATGAGAATCAACCAAAACAATAAAGTTGTGGACTTAAAATTGAAACAATGAGCTCAAAGATGCAGCTTTAAAGTTCTGTTAGAAGTAAACTGTAATGTCTTGACAAGAAGGAAGGACAAGATAATCACACAACACTAAAGGTTTTACAGTACCTTGTGCATAGAAGGCCAGCAGGAAGGTGAGAAAGACGATGGCAGCTGACTTCATAGTTGTGGCTGTTGACCGGTTCTGGCTCCCACTCCACTGTGGCTTCCTTCAGTCTGGAGTCTGGATGGTGTACAGCTCCAGGGATCCCTCTCTTTATACTGTGGAGAGCACTCAAACAGTGACGCTGTGCATCATGATGCAATGCTTCCACTTTCCACTGTGTTTTTCACTTTCTCTGCCCCTTCCGTTTTTCCTTCAGTAAGACTATTTCCAAGAAACAGAAGGACTTCTTCTCAAGAAGCTTAGTCTCAGAGAACTGTCTTTAGAAAGGCTTCTTCAGCACATTGTTTACATGAGATATGGGTGTAGGTGGCTTGAATCCAAGTGAAGGTGATCTTTCCTCTGCTTAACTAAGTTAATTCAATTTCAATTTATTTGGATAGGGACAATGCACATTAATGAGCATCAAAAACATTTCTGCAAATATGCCGGATTATAGCAAAGCTGCTAGTTTGCATCCATAGTAATGGGAGGAAAAACACATTTGTGTTGATTAAGCTGACTGGATGCAATTATTTCAGTTTCATTTCTGAGTTTCTTCCCTGGATATTTCCTCTTCTGTGTGCTTGGACAGAAATTCCCCAAATCACTTCCTCCAAAGGATATTGTAAATATGGACATGCGTGTGGCCTAATTGTGTGACCCACTGATGACTGTGCAGTGCCCTGGTGACATGCTGATGTCACAGCCTCTAACAGCCAACATGCTGGTGCTCAAGAGTCAAGTTTGTCACATTTAATAATATAAGGTCAAATCTCAGATAAATGCAATCTCACAAGGTTCCTTCATTGTTTGAATCAGAAAGAGTTGAAATATGAAAGGGAAATTAATGGACTGTGTATCATTTCTTTATTTGATATTCAACTGAGGATCCGAAATCAGGAAATGAAAAAAAGATTTGTTACCTCATTAATTGTTTATGAATGTGATACAGAAAACATTGTTTTTCTGATTTTATGCTCAAATCAAAAATAGGGAATTAAAAAACAGGCTACGATTTTGATTTTGGTGTTTAATTTGTCTGGCTTGTGTGCCTTTTATGACTTTATTGACTCCAGGGAAGTATGGCCCATTAACCGCTCTGTTTACGGCAGTTTGTGAGTTGTAGCTTTGTGGGTAAAGACACCATCTCTTCAGCCTTTCTCCCACAGTGTGTCCTGGGAACAATAGTTGTGTTTCTGGTCCTGTGGATAGCAGCTTCATTCATCTTCCCAGACACTTGTTTGAACAACTTGTTTGGAGCCTTTTGACCATCAACGCATTCACCAATCCTGGAATCTTTTAATATCGCTAACGAATGACTTCTGTTTTGCTGCTGCCATGTTTCTGTCCTTCCCACAAATAAACTCCCCCAGTGTTTCCCCCATGTGAGGTGAACATGCACTGAAAATTATATATAAACATATATATTCCAACCAGAGAGAGTTTATTGTGTTAATGTTTACACAGTTATTAGGTTGTAATATTGAACAGATTATCAGAGGTTTAAACGCCCCTTTCAGTCTCACTAAACCTTCATCCAGATGGATCAGTCTCTCCTGATGGAGGTGGTGACATGAGGCGTTTTCATTCTGATTATTTGTGGTCTATTAAGGCACACTGTAAACACAGCTACTGATGCTCTTCTGCCTGAAAGAAAGCAAATCCTCTTCTCTGTTGGTTGATTAGTGCCCGATGGTTTATCAGTGGAGTGTTTAAGTGTCTGCATACTTTTGGCCATACACAGTATGGAACATATAGACTGCAGGCTGCATTATATTAGCTGGTGAAGGTAAGCTTAGCTGAAGATAAGGTCAGTTTGGGTGTGTGTGTGTGTGTGTGTGTGTGTGTGTGTGTGAGTGACAGAGAGACGGACGGAGAGGAGGGAAAGGAAATGCAGCTGAATGAAGATGCTGTGTTTTTAAATAGTGTAAAAAAAAAAACACAAAAAAAAACGAAACACAATATTTGGCAGTAAACAGGACTGTAGTGATGCCCCTGGTATCCTGAAGGAGCTCTATGGAGCCATTCATCCATCACCATATTAAAATCACCACTAACCACTAAATATGAGGTCTTCAGTAGGATACCTTATGCATAAATCTTTTACAGCATTCGTAATTTCAGTAATCAGAGTTTTGTTTTGGTTATGGTTATTAGACCCATAGATATTTCTGAAGATCAGCACTTTCACACACTTTACAATACGTCCACTTCACAATTTGCTATCTTGTTTGACTTCTAAAACGTGAAATGTATCATTTTGGGGCAGTTGTGAGAGAGTTTAGAAGCGGCTGCCTGCCAGGTCCTCCATCTTGCCCCACAGGTGTCAAGCGCAGGTGTCATTGCTAGTTTCAGATGGACGCAGCTGAGACACACCCTGTCCCTTTTTGAAGACGAGTGATAGTGTTTAATATGCTTCAGGTCCTGGTGCACCTGGCTCACCTGGCTCTTAAAGGGAATTTATGTTCCACCCCAAACACACCCGTGACTAATTCAGAGTATATATACCACCATGCGCCGCACTCTGTGCCCAGATTATCCACCGTTTAACCAGCAAAATGGACTTGGACACGCCCTAAACGCACTTGCGCGCTGCGCTTTAGACCAATGCACTGATCCTTCAGTATGTAACCTGCTCTGGAACACCTCCATTCACCTCTTCAGCGGCCTTAAAGAGCAACCAAGAAGTGATAAGCACCTTCCCCTCTCATTACCTTTTGTCAAAATCTGGTGCCTCACCTTTGGCAAGGCTTTGTTGGTTTTACGTAGTTCTACTACAGGAAGCTATGTTCTTCACAGTTTGTATAGGTTCCTCGTGTGCCAACTTTATATTAATATTGTCTTTTATGTCTCGTCTCTAGCCTGCATGATCTACTGCCTGACGTTTGGACTTCTGCCTCTCTGCCCAACAACTTCTCAGATAAGTCTTCCTGTTTTGATCTGCCTGTCTGGTTTTATTAGTGAGTAAACATGATTCACACTAAGGGCTCAGCTGAGGTTAAGGGCAGACCATTGGGTTCATGTGAGCTTGTTTGTTTCAATTTCACATCCCATTTCTTAAGAAGTCTAGGCCCTTCTGAAAATGTAAAAAAGGGAACACATGTTGAAACTGCATGACAGAGGTATCAGTTAAATCAGACCCTGCCCCCAGAGGTGCAAATCTAAACTACACTGTAAAGATGTACTTCAATCCAATAAAGAGGTAACTGAAGCTACTTCATCACTATAGTCTGCTGACTCAGAATAAAGATTAAAAAATACTGTTAAAGTGACTGCACCATAGATTTTAAATAGAACTGGATCGTGAAACCAAAGATGGCGCCCATTCAGTCCAATGAGACACCTACGCCAAAAGACATCTCTTTCTTTCAGGTTTACTTCCTGGTAAGTTCCTTCTTAGCCCATAGACTTTACATTGTGATGACGTCATGATTCTTAAATCACTTTTCTTGGCTGAAAAGTTGTATGCCCCCCTAGGGGGTCCTCAGAGTTACTGCAACGGGGCGTCAAATTATTTATTTTTTTCATTTTTGTAAAAAATTTAACGTGTCTTATAATACACATTAACATGAGTAAAAGTGTTATTATTGGTAAGTAATGAAAAAACAAAGGAATAAACAAAAAAACATTTAATGTATACAACATTCACAATAATCTAAACATGATTCCTCATGCAATCACGTGAACAAGCTAACCTAGCCGTTTGCTAAATCACTGTGTGAGGGAGTCATGCTATGCAGGGTCGAGGTGACGTCTGAGCAAGTGAGTCTTGAGTCTTTTGCGGAAGCTGGCGAGTAACTCTGCTGTCCTGACATTGGTCAAGAGTTTGTTCCACCACTGAGGCGCCAGAACAGAGAAGAGTCGAGACTTTGCTGAGCGAGCCTTGTCAGTGATGGCGGTACCAGCCAGCCAGCTGATGTAGTAGAGCGAAGTGCTCGCGCTGGGGCATGTGGTCTGACCAGTGTTTGGAGGTAGATGGGTGCAGTTCCATTGATGGCCTTGAATCGTCTTGATCATCGATCATCTTGAATCGGAGATTCAGTGGAGGTCACAGAGGAGGGGGGTCACATGGGAGAATTTGTGTAGATTGAAAGTGAGCCGCGCTGCAGCGTTCTGGATACGCTGCAATGGTTTAGTCACAGAGGCTTTGAGTCCAGCCAAGAACGAGTAGCAGTAGTCCAGGCGGGAGATGACCAGCGCTTGTACCAGGAGTTGCGTCGTGTCCTTTGTGAGGAAAGACCGGATCTTGCGGATGTTGCAGAGGGTAAATCTACATCACTCGACAGTGACTGACAGGTCAATGCGAGGACAGTCTTTCCCCAGGATGAAGAGGAGTTCAGTTTTACTAAGGTTGAGCTTGAGGTGATGCGCAGTTGTCCAAGCGGAGATGTTTGCCAGACATTCTGATACGCGAGTTGCAACATGGGTGTTGGAGGAGGATGGGTGAAAAGAGAGGAATAGTTGGGTGTCATCTGCATAACAACTGCATCCTGCAGAGATGCAGCAGTTTCAGCGAAGAATGGCACCAGATGATTAGTGACCTCAAGAGGAGCAGCAGGAGCCTGGGAGAAAGGCTGAAGAGATGGTGTCTTTACCCACAAAGCTACAACTCACAAACTGCCGTAAACAGAGCAGTTTATGGGCCATACTTCCCTGGAGTCAATAAAGTCATAAAAGGCACACAAGTCAGACAAATTAAACACCAAAATCAAAATCGTAGCCTGTTTATTAATTCCCTATTTTTGATTTGAGCATAAAATCAGAAAAACCGTATCACATTCATAAACAATTAATGAGGTAACAAATCTTTTTTTTCATTTCCTGATTTCGGATCCTCAGTTGAATATCAAATAAAGAAATGATACACAGACCATTAATTTCCCTTTCATATTTCAACTCTTTCTGATTCAAACAATGAAGGAACCTTGTGAGATTGCATTTATCTGAGATTTGACCTTATATTATTAAATGTGACAAACTTGACTCTTGAGCACCAGCATGTTGGCTGTTAGAGGCTGTGACATCAGCATGTCACCAGGGCACTGCACAGTCATCAGTGGGTCACACAATTAGGCCACACACATGTCCATATTTACAATATCCTTTGGAGGAAGTGATTTGGGGAATTTCTGTCCAAGCACACAGAAGAGGAAATATCCAGGGAAGAAACTCAGAAATGAAACTGAAATAATTGCATCCAGTCAGCTTAATCAACACAAATGTGTTTTTCTTCCCATTAAATTGGTTAAGCAGAGGAAAGATCACCTTCACTTGGATTCAAGCCACCTACACCCATATCTGAAATTAACTACTATATCAGCATATGTATTTGGTGCAATGACTTTTTAAGATTAAATTCAGACTATCTTTTAATTTGATCCCTGTCTTTATGATCTTGTGCTGTTTTTCCTTATCTCAAATAAACTGCCTCTTTTGCGTCCTAATTTGAGGGTTGCGAGGTGATGGAGAAGTTGTATCTCAGCTCAAAAGTGTGCAACATAGCGCAAAAGCCCTGGTTCTCAATGACTGAATGTGGACACGACTCTTGGCAATAGGAGTAGCAATAGAGTTTGTAATTCGCTTCGCCCTTTCCAAGTTGGTTGGAAGCTTTGATATCGCTTGCTTGATGGTCCTCTGGTTGGCAGCAACTACAACCGGGTGTTTTTTGTCCTCCTCTGGGTGGAAACGTGTAATTTGGTTTCTCATGTTTGTCGAGTTTCCAAAATAATTTAGTGTAGTTTGACACAACTTGCATATCGCATGGCTCTTGTCCAGGACCCTTTTCCCTTCAACCTCATAGAAGCCAAAGTGCTTTCATATGCTAGCTCTTAATGCAGAGGGTCTGATTTCGCTCTCAGCCATCTGTACTTCTGTACTTCTGTACTTCCGAGCTCCGCCTCCTGCGTCCATAGTGCCATGAAGGCTTTCATATGTTTTAGATCTGTGCCTCGACACAATCCTGTCTCTGACAGGTGTGTGCATCTCCAAATCATGTCCAATCAATTGAATTTACCACAGATGGACTCCAGTAAAGGTGGAGAAACATCTCAAAGATGATCAAGAGGGATGGGAAGCACCTGGGCTAAATTTTATTTCAAAGTGTCATAGTAAAGGGTCTGAATACTTATGTCAGTGTGATATTTTGTTGGAGTCAGCCTGCTCCACCGTGTTCAGGATGTGAAGAAGTTCAGCCAGAGACAAAGATAGAGTTAAGCATGCTATTTTATTGAACAAAGATCTTTGGAGATGTCACTACAGAGTAAAAGTCTGCTACAGGCCGTGGCCAAGGGAGATCTGATTAAACAAAGAAATACACACATTTATGTATAATAGGAACTCCTCCTTAATGGAGGTCTCTAGTACTTTGCCACTTTAGGGTGTTTGTCTCAGTAAGCTCTCTTTTTATCGTGCACAGCTGTGTTGTTTCTATAGGGAGTACAACCACCTGTGGGGGTGAGGTTGGGCCACTTCCTGAGTTTGCCTGTAGTGTGGGGGGTTTCTTCTTGGAATTAAAACAGAGAAGTATCTGCCCTTGAAGTGTCTCCCCTTTGGATGCACTCTGCAAACTATGCATGATGAGTTAAACCATACTTGGGACAAACAGGCCTAGTTACACATCATTACGGCACACAAGCAGATTAATGCATATCAGCGAATAATATATCATGTGGCAATATTGCTGTATCAGTGGGATATTGGGATATAGAATCCACAATTTCAGATTATCCTTTATAATACATTTGCAAACATTTCTAAAATTCTGTTTCTGCTTTGTCATTATGGTGTTTTGAGTGTAGATTGATGAAGGGGAAAAAATATTGAAACCATTTTAGCAAAAGGCTTCAAAAAATGAAAGGGTCGGAATACTTTCTAAATGCACTGTATATCTCTATAAATACACTGCACAGAAAAAAAATTAATGGAATGCTTAATCATATAGTATAACACCAAGTCAGTTAATCTTAAGGAATATCAGTGTGTCCATTTAGAAAGCATAAGTGGTTGTGAATCAGTTTCAGCTGCTTTGGTGCAAATGAAAGTAACAACAGGTACAGTGGAGAGGCAGAACCAAGACAACTCCCACAAAGGGAATGGTTTTACATGTGGTGGCCTCAGACAGTTGCTCTCTCCTGATCCTCCCTGACTGATTCTTCTCTAGTTCTCTAGTGTCCTTGTCACTACTGGTAGCATAAGGTGGTACCTGCAGACCAATCAGGTTGCACAGGTAGTCCAGCTCCTCCAGGATGGCACGTCCATACGTGTGGTGACAAGAAGGTTTGCTGTGTCTCCCTTCACAGTCAAGAGCATGGAGCAGATTCCAGGAGACTGGCCGTTACACAAGAATAGCTGGACAGGGACGTAGAAGGACATCAACCCAGCAGCAGGACCGGTATCTGCTCCTTTGTGCGAGGAGGAACAGGAGGAGCACTGTCAGAGCCCTACAACATGACCTCCAGCAGGCTGCTGGTGTGCATGTTTCTGAAAGTTTGGTGGATATGGTTCCTGGATGGAAATGCGGTTTATTGTGTGCTCACATAGTGGCAAATCTAACACTAAGATCCAAAAAAGTGGAGAAGTTCAAATCAGTTCATGATGAGCACAAAGCAAACAGCGAACAACGTTTTAGAGTGTAAAGCAAGCAGCAAGTCGGACTCAGCGGCATCAACTTGTGGTGATGTCCCACGTCTGCAATGATAATGTGGATGCACCGTCACATAAATCAATGTCCGTATCCCCTGGGCTGTCCAAGCACTATGCCCACTGTCTGTCGTATGTGGCGGAAAGCTAGAATTACCTTGAATTGGATGAGTAAGAGGGGTGTATCACACGTGTGTATTCAGTTTCACTCAAGCCCAGAGGAGTGTCACGTGAGAATCCTGACAGGTTTTCATATGCACACATGTGCATGGTTTCAGACTGGTCTATCAGTCTTTAGTTTAAAATTGTAATCCTGTAGGTTATCCCTTTTCACTAAATGTATCTACAATCTAACTTTTTTGCTGTACGTGCAACAGAATACAGTTACCTTTTTTGTATACTAGTGACATAGTCCTGTTACATATATTCCATTACTCCCATAGCCTGACTTTATAAACATACGGTACTACGAGGGCGAAGAGAGCTCAATGCCCTGCACCTTCAGAAAACACATGCAAAGGACAAACACATTATGAAAACATTACACATGCACAGCATTTACAAAACACACTGCAAATACACACAACATAACCCAGTAACACATACCATATAAAGTGGCTTTCAAGGAATGTAAGAGTATAACTTGATTATTAGATAATTTATCGAGTTTATGCCCTCGTGTAAACAATGTGCTGAAGAAGCCTTTCTAAAGACAGTTCTCTGAGACTGAGCTTCTTGAGAAGAAGTCCTTCTGTTTCTTGGAAATAGTCTTACTGAAGGAAAAACGGAAGGGGCAGAGAAAGTGAAAAACACAGTGGAAAGTGGAAGCATTGCATCATGATGCACAGCGTCACTGTTTGAGTGCTCTCCACAGTATAAAGAGAGGGATCCCTGGAGCTGTACACCATCCAGACTCCAGACTGAAGGAAGCCACAGTGGAGTGGGAGCCAGAACCGGTCAACAGCCACAACTATGAAGTCAGCTGCCATCGTCTTTCTCACCTTCCTGCTGGCCTTCTATGCACAAGGTACTGTAAAACCTTTAGTGTTGTGTGATTATCTTGTCCTTCCTTCTTGTCAAGACATTACAGTTTACTTCTAACAGAACTTTAAAGCTGCATCTTTGAGCTCATTGTTTCAATTTTAAGTCCACACCTTTATTGTTTTGGTTGATTCTCATCCCTCTCATCAGATGTTCCCAGCTGTAACAGCCAGCTGTCTTCAGTGGCTTTATTACACTTCACTGTATCTGTGTCACTGGGCTGCAGTCTGTCAGAGCTGACTTTTAGCTCCAGTCACTGAATTAAACAAGTGACGGTAGTTCTGAGTCCAGAGCAGCCCTGCTTCTGACAAAACATGAATTCATGCTCATTCTGAAGTCTGCTGACTGATTTAACAGGTGATCAATAAGAGTGTATATTCTTCCCACAGGGCAACACAGCAAAGGATCCAAGTGCCAATGTTTGAATGGTTTTATCGGCAGGGTGATCCCAAAGCACATTAAGTCAGGGCCAGTCATCCACGAGCCAAATGTCTTCTGTCCACAAAGTAGAGATTATGTGAGTAAAGCAGAATTAAGCTACCTTTCCTAACATTGCATTTCCCTGCATTGTTCAGCTTCTCTCTGACAAAGTGCCTCCTTGTCTCACAGTATCACAACAACAGCAGATAAGAAGAAATGTGTGAATCCTGAGTCACCGTTCGGAAAACTCGTTCTGGAAACCAAAAACAAGTAAGATCAGCTGGACAACACGCCGCAGTGTTCATGCTCGTGCTCTCCAATACCAGGTATCCCTCTGAAGGTCTCTGATCTCACTGATTGTTCCTCATTGTGTCATGTGTTGGTTCAGGCTCGAGAGGAACAGAGCTGTGAGCACGACGACAGCTGCCAGCTCGACCAGCCTCCACACAACATCCAGGCTGCCAGACTCTCCACTGCGCCGGACAACACACACCTGAGACACTGCTGCTGGAGTTAAATAGCTGTGCCTTTGTCATGTAAATACTAGAAGTGGCTGTGTAACGGCCAGTCCTCTGTTGGTTTCCTGTTAACTTATACTGTGTTCACATGTCTGCATATCAAGCCAATCACCTGTATATACTGTGTAACTTCCAAAAATAAAACACACCTGATTGGACCTTCTGTGATTTGTTCGTTTTGGTACATGCATGTAAAACACACACACACACACACACACACACACACACACACACACACACACACACACAAACCTCCCCTCCGCGCACACCGCGTCTGTCTCCATTAAAACGAGATCATTCCTTGAAGTAAAAGTGTGGAAGCTATATTTTTGGTGCAGAGAAGACGGCTGGTGAAATTCAAGAGTTCACGAAAGCTTGGTATCTCGTGAGCAGCTGTACACAATCACACCTTAAAAAGTGGTGTAAAAAATATTATATGTTCTGAATACAATGCTGTCAGTGTGTTAATGTTGGAGACCCAACCCGACCCGACCCTTGAGCAAACAAGTGATTGCTAGGCCTCCTTCAGATAGTCAACTAGTTGCAACTTCATGTTAAAATGCAGTTGGGTTGAATCATATAAACATCTTATAGATAATGGGAGTTATTTCTTTATTGTTACACTGAATGTTTGCTGCGTCAATCAACATGAGTATTGAAAGGTATTTTCTGTGACTGAAAAAGGCTCGTGTTGAGGATGTGGACCGGAGGTATCAGTCTGAAACAGAGCTGAACAGTTCGACTAGTGTGATCAGTTATGTTATTAATTTGTTTTTAAATATTTTCAGGCTTTAGCCAGTGCTGCTCAAGCAGAAAGACAGGGTCAGGAAGAGAAAGAGATAGATTTAACGTTAGGCATTGAAGAAAGAGATGTGGGAGAGGAGGAGGAGCTGTGAGAGAGCCAGCTGAAGCAACAGGTGAGGTGGAACAACAGAGGCAGGAACATGCCTGAGGTCAAAGGTCATGGATGTACCACACAGAACATGGTAAACATAACGTCTGCGTAATCTATGCCATCATTCTCAAATAATCAGAAATAATGATTTTATGGATTCTTCTTTTTATATCATTATAATTTATGTCATAAATGTAATATGATTTTAAAAAAATCACAAAGTGTGACTGTGGAATGTCTGGCTACTTAGCTCATTTGATTAATTATCAATGTACTTTTAAAGGGATGTTCTGTACACTCTCAGAAAATAAGGTACAGAATTGTTCCTTTAGGGGTACAATGGCTTGTCACTGGGGCAGTACCCTCTGAAGGTACAATTTTGTACCCTTGACACTGGGTACTTATTTGTACCCTTGTGGTTTGTACCTTATAAAGACCAATCTTGTACCTCTGGTGGCAATTTTGTACCCTTGTACCCAGAATGTATTTTTTATTTTCACATTTCAATTTCATTTAACTTTAAACAATGTAAAATTGTCCATTGCAGGCAAGTCCATTCTCCACCAACCTTAAAACTGCATACATGAAAATAACACTCGTGACAGAAGATCTTCACATGTCAGTTTTGTACATCTTTAAATACTATGTCGAAGTGTGACATATAAGTTGACTGGTGGAGTCAATAGTGGTTTACTTGCCTAGTGACAGTTATTGGCAGAGGCGTATCACGTATCACCAAGGATCTAAATAGGTACTTTCTCGCATAAAAAACTATTAAAACTTAAGAAAGTGATGTATTAACAGCGCTAAAGCGAGAATTAAAACAGCTTTTAGCAGCTCTACCGCTGCCGGTTGCCGCGAAATGCATTCTGGGAAACTTGCATACTGTATACTGCGGTGTGGACGGGCTCTTTGTCTGCCAGGCTGTAGGTAGCTGATTTTACTGTGCATCCATGGTTGGCCGTTTGTGAATATCATAACATACAATATTGACTGGATGATTAGTAATTTTTCATACCTGCAAATCTGCTAAAAAAAAAAAATATTTCAAGGCTACTCAAAAATGGCTTAGAAGTTAAAATCTTCATTGAATACTTAAGGAAACAGTGAAACCTTCACATTTGAAAGTATAACTACTACTGAAGAAAGACTAAATAATTATTTAAACATATTAATATTTAGGCTACTGCCATTTGTAGAGCCTAATACAATTGTACCCCAGCATGTAGAAGAAAAGGTACATATATGTACCTTTTACCACTGGGGTACATATATGTACCTTTTGGGCCCTCAAAAGGGTACAAATAGTTACCTTAAGGTCCAATAATGAGCCCTAGGAGGTACATTAGTGTAGATTGTACCTAGGGGTACAAAAAAGGACTCGTACTGTACCCCTATTTCTGAGAGTGTAGACTGTGCAGGCAGCACAAGCCTGCACCTCAGAAAGGTGCCACAAAGAGGGCTTTTGTTGAGGTCGGAGCCATTACCTATAGAAAGGACTAACTGGAGCGGCACATCACCACAGAGCACCACCAGGAGAGCATCAGGAGAGACGCCAGGCATCTCTTTCATCTGCTCATTTCAAGTCCAACAGCAGATAATATACAATAATAATATAACTTAATTTAATATACATCCAAATCATTTTCTAATAATTCTGGCATTAACAGGTGTCTCTGTAATGGACTGTTTTGAGCCCACTGTTGAGATGGAACACGAGGCCATCACTGGTGGCTTCAAGTGCCTCTACTGGCTTGTAAAAAATTAACTGGCTCACCATACCAATTATCCAAAGCTTTTGAGCCTGGCAGGGCTTTTGGGGTGACTATTTTATGAAACTAAAGGTAACACACCTAAACATTAAGAAAGATTGTACCTATCCATTATCTAAATGTAAATTCAGTCTTTACATTAATGACATTTTTAATAAGTTATAAAGAACCTTTTTTCCTTTTCCCAATGTCTAGATTGACCACAGGAGTAACTATAGATCTCATCGCATAATTGACAAGATGCTTGAGATCTTATCTCAAGTTATTGAGGAGCCGATTCTGATGGTCATCAGATCATCACAGGCAATTATAATGGAAATCGATGAGAGCACAGATGTGTCTGTGTCCAGGCAGCTTGATATGCATGTCAGGTATTTTTGCCGTGTCTCCATTGGGAATGCTATTGCTCTTTCAAAACATGGGCCAGCCTTAAATCACACATGACAAGAAGTCATACATCTTATAAAACAACACAAGTTAATGATGTCCTGTCTTTTAAATGTCCATGTTGTACCCTAAGCACCATCACCACAGAGAGGGAGTACTTTGAACATATTGGCCGTCACTTAAAAAAACAAGAAACCGTCACATGTGTGTTTGAAAATTGCCATTTCAAAACCAACATATATGGTACATTTGCCTCTCATAGGACACGGAAACACACACCTCACTCACTGGATGACTTCAAGCCTGAGCTCTTACACAGGTATGTGAATCCTGTTAATGCAGGGGATGATCCTGCTGATGAGGAAGATGTTGAGTGTGGAGAGAGTTATGATGAAGAAAGAAAAGAATTGCCTAACATAATTGAAGCTAATCTTGCCCACCTCTTTCTGAAATTGGAAAGCATATCTAATGTGCCCAAGCAGTGTATTGATGAGATGGTGGAAGAACTAAACTTTATTTCAAGTTCAGCATCAGGTCCGATCATGAAAGGAATTTTGCAGTCATGCTTAGAGAAGCATAAATGTGAACTTGATGATTCTGTGATCACTGACATGGTAACAGAACTCTGTGGATCCAACCCCATCAGCCAAGCATTGAGGAGTGATGGCCCTCTGTCCACCGCCTACAAGAGAAATACATATTATAAGGAAAATTTCTCTGTGGTGGAGCCAGTTGAGTATGTGCTTAATTCCCAGGAGCATAAAAGCTTCCAGTATGTACCTATTCTGAAGTCATTATCTGAGATTTTTAAGAAGAAGGAAATGCAGGATTTCCTCATGAACAGTGATAAAAAAGCACTGAACACAGAAAATACAGAAACTCAGTACACAACATTTTATGATGGTACTCACTTTAAAGCGAACAAATTATTCTCTGAAAATAATCCGGCAATAGCTCTCAATTTATATGTGGATGAATTTGAAGTGTGCAATCCACTTGGAACTTCGAGAAAAAAGCACAAAATCACTGCTGTCTATTGGGTTCTTGCAAATGTCCCACCATTGCTTCGGTCTTCACTGACCTCAATATTTTTAGCCATTCTTTGCAAAGCTGAGGACATAAAACAATATGGATATGATGCCGTGTTAGAGCCACTTCTCAAAGATCTTGGTAGTCTTGAGGAGGACGGACTTTACATTCCCTCTCTTGGTAGACGAGTTAAAGGTACTGTATCTTCTGTCATTGCAGACAACCTGGGTGCTCATTCCATCGGTGGATTTGTTGAGAGTTTTTCAAGTTCATACGTATGTCGATGGTGTCTTGGAGAACGCGCCAAATTTCAAGAATGTGAGGTTCGAACAGGAACATTTCCTCCCAGGACCAAAGAAGGCCACACAGTTCACGTTCAAACTGCACAGGTGAGTGGGTGCCATAGCTATGGAGTAAAGCAGCTGTGTCCACTAACAGAAAAACTAAAACATTTTGATGTTATTTCAGGCTACCCCCGGATTTGTTGCATGATCTTTTTGAAGGAATTGTACCAAAAGAATTAGCATTGTGTATATATACCTTCATTAAGAACAAATATTTCACTCTTATAGAACTGAATAAATTTATTGCAGACTTTCCATACAGGTGGACAGATAAGAAGGATGCACCACAACCAGTACCCCTTAGTTTTGCTGTTAAAAAAACTGTTGGTGGGAATGCTCATGAAAATTGGGCTTTGCTGCGACTCCTTCCTTTCATTATTGGCACAAGGATACCACTGGGTGACCCAACATGGCAGGTTCTTCTCAACCTCAAGGACATAGTTGAACTTGTTGTAGCCCCTGTCCATACAGATGAGACAATTTGTTTCTTGGACAGTAAGATATCAGAGCATCGGCACAGATTCTGTGAAGCTTTCCCTGGTCAAACACTAATTCCAAAGCACCATTTCATAGAACATTATCCTCAGTTGATAAAGGCTTTTGGACCACTTGTGTCACTGTGGACGATGCGGTTTGAGGCTAAACATAGCTTCTTTAAACGTGTTGTCAGACATGTACACTCTTTCCGCAACATTCTTCTGTCTCTCTCAGTGAAGCATCAGATGATGATTGCGTATCATCTTCATGACAGTAAGGTTCTCCAACCTTCATTGCAGGTGACCAAACTGTCAGAGGTAGATTTGACTGTGCTGAGAGAGGACATCAAGGGAGCAGTGGAAGCCAAGTACCCTGGTAAGGCATGTATTCACTTGGCTAACACAGTGTGTTACAGTGGCACTAAATATGCCACTGGAATGATCTTGGCTAATGGTTCAACTGGTGGCCTTCCAGATTTTGGAGAGCTAATTCAGGTTGTAGTTGTTGATGGTAAACCTGGATTTATTGTGAAATGTTTCCATGCTTGGTATATTGAGCACCTTGGCAGCTATGAGCTGGAGAATACAAGTACTATTAAAGTTCTTGATCCAGCTCAGTTGTCTGATATATTCCCTTTAACAGCATACACCATTGCAGGGAAGCGTATGGTCACTTTGAAGCGATACATCTACTTGCCATAGATGGCTTGGTGATAGCTTGTGTGTCACATTTGCTGGATTTGTAGTCAAGGCTTTGGCACGATGATAAAATTCTTTTTTTCTTTTTATCACATTCTGTTTGTTGCTTCTGCCATTTTCTGTTCTTGATATTTCCATAGAATGACCCAAATGTGTTTCCTTCTGTTGCTGCTTTTAGATTTCAAAATGGGTCTCAAAACTACATAACTATCTCAAATTGTGCAAAGTACATCTGGGGCACATTTAAAGGGAAACTTCGGTTTATTTCAACCTGTCTTCTATTGTCATAAATGTGCTTTGTGTGACTAGTGACGTGAAAATATTTAGCTGTTATCTAGATACAGTCGGGATGCTGCTACTAGCTTCACACCTGTTACAATGTAAGTGAACAGGCATACTTTTACGGGCAAAGTTAGTCCACTAAACAAGCTTTTTTTCCACCAAGACCGCCTCACATCGTTAGTATAAATGTAAATGTATAGTATAAAACCCCATGTAAATGTGTTGTGTTAGCCTACCTGTTACCCGGCACAGCTTTCATCCAACTTTCATACAGACGAGTGGAGGTAATTATCTCAAACATGAACAGTAAACAAAGACGTCTTAAAACGGGTAACCTAACACAACACATTTCCATGTGGTTTCTATATGTTCTCTGACATTTATACTAACAATGTGAGGTGGCCTTGGTGGGGGAAAAAAAACATGTTTAGTGGACGAAATTTGCCTGTGAAAGTATGCCCGTTCACTTTCATTGTAACGGGTCTGAAGTTACTAGCTGTGCCCCGGCTGTATTTACACAATGGCTAACATGACGACTAATATTTTCATGTAACTAGTCACATGAAGCACATTTATGACGATAGGAGACGGGTTGAAGTAAACCGAAGTTTCCCTTTAAAGTAATGGCTAACTTTACAATAAGACTCAGTGATTATTCTCCTGCTCAGATAAGTCCAGTGTAATTCTTCAATCCACTGGCTCAATAATCAAAAATATCCAATTTCAAAAAGAAATAAACTGCTCAATCACTTTTACCTTTGGCCAGCATAGCACTTCAATTGTTTGGAAAAACTACAAGTAGTGTTTTGTGGATTAAAACACTATTACCTTATTTCATGCAAGTGTATTTCTGGTTCAGATTCACATTGTTGTCAGGATATTTTTCTCACACTGTCGTTGTGTTATCTAGATATAGAAAAACAAGATGGCAGATGTCACAAGAAACAAGCAATCTCGAGACAGAGGAGAACGTGGTACGAACTCTCATTGTGCTCAATAGCATACAGTATGTTGTTAACCAATGTTCTGCAAATT
The DNA here is from genome assembly GCA_039737535.1 of Lagodon rhomboides. Lineage (NCBI taxonomy): Eukaryota > Metazoa > Chordata > Actinopteri > Spariformes > Sparidae > Lagodon > Lagodon rhomboides. The sequence continues at coordinate 4,716,185 of CM077791.1, read as the reverse complement.
TGACACATTTTTACAAGAGAAAGATATGATGCAGATAATAAGAACGTATTTGCTGTTTTTTTTTTCTCTTTATGCATTACATTTTCAGGAAATATTTCCCCTGCTGAAAGAATGCTGAATGCAATATACAACGAGGAAATGGATGTTACTGATTTTGATGTTCCTGGTATGTTGTAATCCTTAATGAGGTTCTGCTAATATCATGGCTCAGAAAAATGTAAAATGTATGCCAAACAAAACCTCAGGCCTGAGATGTTTACAATGTTCACATATTATGTCAGATCTACATAATGTCTTTTCTTTTACAGATGTTCAAACGCATCCGAATAAACCTGCTGCACTTCGTGTCATTCTTCAAGACCATATGATTGACAAGCTTGTACTGCCTTGTGGAATACCGGAGACAGTGGATGAGCTACAGTCTATTGTGCAACAGAAATATAGTTTGGAGCCAGGGAAGTTTACCTTACATTACAAGGATGTTGATTTTGGAGGGGAGTTTTTTCTCTTGCATCAACAAAAGATCTTAAAGACAAAGACACAATTAAGGTTGTCCATATTGTTGAACTCTCCTCAATCCAAGTAGTTGTAACTGACCTGGATAGTTCCAACACAAGTGCAGCCAGCAGCTACGACACAAGTGCAGCCAGCAGCTCCACTAGACCTGCCAGTACTACTTCATCTGATTCCAGTGATACAGTGATCCTGTCATCACCTGATCATGGGAATCTGCGCTCAAAGTGTTGGCCCTCTGAATTTCCAATACCACGTTTCCGCAATGACACAGAACTTGTGCTAGCAGCAGGTAATGAAACTTTCAATAAAGATGGATGTCCACTCAGCTCTAATGCCATCCTGCCAGACATCCTTGAGAGATTAGCTGAAAACATTTTTGAGTATGTTGCATATCCTACAAGCGCGCAGTTTGCGGATGTAGCAGAAGCATTAATTCGAAAACATCCATGCCTGAAGGAACCAGGGTCCTACAATGGATGTTATGGATGGCAGCAAAGACTGAAATTTAAAATGGGCAATTACAGGTCTAAACTTAGGGGTCTTGGGTGCCCTGAGGTTGATGTTAACTCCCTCCGAAAAAAGAGAGCCACTGAGAAGACTCCTGCAAAGAACGTGAAGAAAGCTCGGAAGGGTGAGGCAAACTACCTGCCTCCTCCTCCTCAAGGGGAAACGGAAGAAAGCCTTGAACAAGAAAGACTGGAGCTTCTAAGTGAGGTAAAGAAGAGAAATAATTCCCAGATCATCAATGACAAAATGGAAAAGACCTTTTCCATTCGGAGACAAGAAGTTGTCACCCTGGCCCCACCTGTCAGTGACTTGAAGGAACGGTGGCCTGCTCTATTTCTCCCAGCACAGGTTAATGCTGTTTTTCTTTTATTTTGTTGTATTTGGAATACACAATTAAGCAGGAGTGTGGTTTCAACTGAGTAATAGGTTAATTCAGATATCTTGTATACCATGTTTTATTTTGTGTCATACAGATCAAGGAAGAATATAAAAGAATCACCACTGCCAATCTGGAGTCAACTTTCATGGCGAATCTGGACCAGTGCATACCAAGCTTGATGGCATTGGTGATGTCAAGAGGAGGGGCTGCCAAATATAAGATCCAGAAAATCATGGAACTTCTGAAGGTGCATGGTTTGATATTTACAATAGGAGACACTAAATTAACCACTGTTAAAAATGCATCTATTTGACCTTTTTTTCTTTTTTGAATTCTCTATCAGAACAACACAGTTGAAATTCGCAGAGAGGTTGCCATTCGCTGCTTGGTGGTCTATCTTGGGGAAAACGAGGATGATCTTTTCGAATATGTGGTAGGTAAAACCGAATATCCATGCAACACCTTTCCCATTGTGACACAACGCAGCTCATTGACATGCTTGATTGTCTGATAAATTGGTCGTTAGACATTTCTATCTTGGAGTGAAATTGAAGTTATGAACTTTAAGCAAAATTTAACTTTCCTTTCATGCTGTCTTTGTCAATCACTCTCCTGTATCTGTCTCTCTCTTAAGCGCATGTCCCGAATGGAAATGCGGTAAAACAGGTTTTCCTTGTCTCCAGAGCACTGTTATAGAATTTGCCTTCCACTATGGTAACCCTCATGCTGTCCTCAGGTCAAGGAAGGAAAGGAGGATGAAGGAGGGAAATGAGTAAGGGAGGATGGAAAAAAGGAGGGAGGGAAGAAAGAGGTAGAAAAGAAAAAGGGAACGAAGGAGGGAAGAAAGTTAAGAGAGAATGGAAAGGGGAAAGACGTAACAAAGGAGGACGAAGGTAGGAAGTAGTGGAAGAAGGAAGGTAAAAAGAGAAATGGAGCGAGGAAGGCAGGGGAAGGAAAAGGAAGGAGGGAGGGACGGAGGAAAGAAGGAACAGTAAAAATATATGGAGTCAATTTGACGTGAGAAGACAACACGAGGGTTAAAAAAAAAGTAAAAGCAAACATAGGTAGCTAGGGGTCGAGTTTGCCAGCTTAATGACAATGAATACTGACATGTGTTTCTCATATTCTTGCATTCAGGATTCTGAGGGCCAAAGTGGAGACCTTGAGAGTCGGGTCATGAAGATCCTAGTCACCAAAGGCGGCACAGCATCTCATCCAGCCAGTGCGACCATCATGATAGAGGGAACAGAAGTCCTGCAGGGGCTGGATGTACCAAGGGCCTGTGCTCTGCTGATGGGCCTCATCTATGCCCTCAATCTGAGCTACCCACGAGAGCTGAAGTACACTTGTGAGGTATTTCAGAAGGTATTCCTGAAATTAGATGGTCAGAAAAGCAGCCCAAAAGTCACATCTCTAAAGCAAAAGCTGCTAGGAAAAGCCTTTGAGCCTCATGACTGAAAATCAAACATGGACACCTCATTTGTGCTGTGATGGACTTGCTGTTCCAGTTGTTCTTTCTAGATTACGTGGTTAAATGTCATCCAGCTTGCATCTGAGATTGTTGCTGCTTGTGTTATTCCAGTCTTTGAAGTTGATTGTCGTTGATTGAGAGCTGGAATATTGTGGACTGTATTCTTTTCAGCTGACCCAGAATGTTAACCGTTTTTGATGGCGCTTGTCAGCGATATTTGCATTTGGATCCACAACCATAAAGGCATAGTTCATGAGTTTGCCAAAAAAAGTTAGTTAATGAAAATGTACGTTTTATCCTTGGTCACAATTGTGACTGGTGGGAAACAGCATAGTCAAACCCATTTACCCATCAGAAAAACTTAAACAGGTGCAACATATAACACCTAGGCACACTACACACACACACACACACACACACCATACAAACTTAAAGGGAAACTTTGGTTTATTTTAACCTGTCATGTGTGCTTCATGTGACTAGTGACGTGAAAATATTAGTTGTCATGGTAGTCGTTGCCTAGATACAGACAGGGTGCAGCTACTAGCTTCAGACCTGTTAAAACCTAAGTGAACGGGCATACTTTCACGGGCAAAGTTAGTCCACTAAACAAACTTTTTTTCCACCAAGACCGCCTCACATCGTTAGTATAAATGTCAGAGAATATAATAGAAACCACATGGAAATGTGTCGTGTTAGCTTACCCGTTTTAAGCCATCTTTGTTTACATGTTTGTTTGAGCTAATTACCTCCACTCGTCTGCATGGTATTTGTATGGCAATCAATGAAAGCTGCACCGGATGACGGGTAAGCTAACACAACACATTTCCATGTGGTTTCTATGTTCTCTGACATTTATACTAACAATGTGAGGCGGTCTTGGTGGGGAAAAATATGCCTGTTTACTTACATTGTAACAGGTCTGAAGCTACTAGCTGCGCCCCAGTTGTATCTAGATGACGGCTAACATGACAACTAATATTTACACCTCTAGTCACATGAAGCACATTCATGACGATAGGAGACAGGTTGAAATAAACCTAAGTTTCCCTTAACACACTAGTATACACACTAACACTACAGACCCACACTAAACACACTCATTAACACACTACACACACTGTAGCACACTACATACACACACACTACTGACCAAAATGGCAGCATCGAGATCAACAAATGGAATTTGATGTTAAACAGCTCTTGATTCAGACAACTATGGGTAGCAAGTTTTTGATAATGTTGTCGGCAATATTTGCACTTATATCGAATCCTCAACCATGCATAGTTGATGAGTTTGCCAAAATGTAGAACTGTTCTTTTACCTCTGAGGGTCACAGTGTTTTGACATCACTGCCGCAACGTACTACTGTTAGGTCTGTTACAGATGAATGATGTCAAAAGTTTAAAGGATGTTCACAAAATAAAGTATTTGAATTGTAAATTGTGGTTCTTGTTTATTATTTACCCCAACTTGAGTAAAATGAGTTGCATATACTATAATTAGTATGTTTACTTTTTGCATGGACATTTCTGAGTAGAAAACATTCACTAAATAAAGTTAGAACAACTTAAATTTGAATGATGAGATGACAACCTATTTAAGTAAGCACTACTTGATTTAGCTCTTGGATATATATAAAAATCATGGTCATTGTACTTGATTTTATCTTGTACTTAAAACGTATATCAAGTACAATCAACGTGAAAATTCAAGTAGTATATACAAAAAATCAATTAGATTCAACTTAATACAGCTTTAGATTTGTGTGGCTATTTAAGTTCGCCTTACGATGCTGGACTAGTACTGATTACTAAATTAACACTGAAGTTAGGACAACTCAAAAAGATCTATGCAAAAAGTAAACATACCTTTTTGAGTAAACTCAGTACATTCTTTTTTAG